>QEPC01000541.1:813984-830367 GCA_003113815.1 Sphenodon punctatus
GATTCACAGCTCAGCCTGGAATCTCAGGTTGCGGCCGTGGCGGGGAGTGCGTTTCGGCAGTTACATCTTGTCCGGCAGCTTTGGCCGTATCTCTCAGACTCCGACCTCGCCACTGTCATCCATGCCTTCATCACCTCGAGGCTGGATTACTGCAATGTGCTCTACGTGGGGCTGCCCGAGAAGCTGGTCTGCAGCTGGTGCAGAATGCCGTGGTCCGTCTCCTTACGGGGGCGGGTCGCAGGGAGCACATGACACCAGGGCTCCGGGCTCTGCACTGGCTGCCTATAAAGTGCCGGGCCCAGTTCAAGGTGCTGGTTTTAACATTTAAAGCCCTTCACGGCCTGGGCACTGCTTATCTGCAGGACCGCCTCACACCCCATGTGCCTGTGCGACCCTTGAGATTGTCTGTGGGAGCCTTTTTGGAGGTTCCCCGGGCGAGACGGGTGGCCACCGATGTTAGATCTTTTTCGGTGGCCGCCCCTGTGCTGTGGAATTCGCTCCCGGAGGAGACTCGGTTGGCTCCCACTCTCCTGCTGTTTCGGCGTGCATGTAAGACCTGCCTGTTCCATCAGGCTTTTGTCGAGGGGTAGGGATGGGGTGGGAGGTGGGGGTTTTCCCCACATATTGTAATTTTAAATTGTTTTTTAAAATTTTATATTTTTATTGAATGTTGTTCACCGCCCTGGGCTGCCCTGAGGGCAGGAGGGGCGGGATATAAATTTTAAATAAATAAATAAATAAAAATAAAGAACTCAAGTGTCCCTTTCAGTTGGGATGCTGCTCCGCAGGATGTTATTAGGGATAGGAGTGTATCTGAGTGCTGAGGCTTTCGTCCCTTATTCACTCTGTTCATCCCACCCTTTCCCCAAACCAGTAGTTACTCCATAACCCATCCCTGCTGATAAGATGATGACCAGGTCTGCTATGTTGGGTCTGGAAGTCTTTGGGCAAAGAGATTAGATCAGAACATCTGCCTTACTGCCTTCCTCACTAATGATTTTAAAGATATTTTTATGACATTTTAAATTTGATTGATGGGTTTGTGTATTTTTAAATTGGTTTTTTAGGGTATTTTATGTGTGTGTTTTGATGTTGTAAGCCGCCCCGAGATGCCGCAGGCATGAGGGGTGGCTAATAAATATTTATAAATAAAAATAGTATAAGCTGTTTATTTGGAAGAGTGCGCAGAGCAGGCAATTTTCAGAGCGTGGATCTCAGTCATGGTTTAGTGAATTTATTGTGTTCTATATATTTTACAAACAGATACTATAACTGTGTGTCGTTCCCTGGTTGCTTGACTGGAGGGAACCAGATAAGGTGTCCATCCCGAATAAAGACATTTGAAGAGTTTCCTATGACACACACCATGTACAAAGCACACCCGGTGAGTAATGTCTGAGTGGGGGCAGAGAAATGGAAAGGGGCAACTTGTTTGTAATCTGACTCGTTTGCTGCCAAGATGAGAAAGGGAAGATCACATTTATATCTGACAATTGTCACCACTTATGTTTTTCAACGGCACCCATCACTGAGTGCTGGAACAGGCAAGTCACACCTGCCTGGGTGAGGTCCAGATTGGCTCATCACCCTTCTCATGTTTCTAGAGAACAGACTACTGTGAGACCAAGCAAACTGAAATCCATAATCAGGACCAGCCCTAGGATAAAGATCCCTTCACATTTCACAAATGTGAACAAATTCTGTCCTACCCCATTCAGCCCCTTTATGCAATCTCCTGCCGTGTCCCCCCTCTGCTGTATCGAACAGTAACATGCGCCATCTGCTCCTCCAGGTTCCCCGAGGCTCAGCAATTCTGAAAAGGTGCCGGTGTCTAGACAAAAGTTTGATGGGGGCCCCACTTTTGTGTCTTTCATGCAGGGCACCACAGCTTCAAATCTGCTACCCAAATAGCACATACAAGTCCTGCATTTGCACAGGCCATTTTTATGGAACTGCTTTGGCGGGGTGGGGTGGGAATGGGAGACAGTAGCATGGAGTGAGTAGGATCTTTGAAAATTGGGAAGTTAGTATAAGCTCCGGGGGCTGCCTAAGAGCTGGGGGTGAAGGGGTTTAAGGATATGCTCAAAATGGAGGAAATGAGAGGAGGGTCCAGATCATGGATCTGTGCCACATGGATCCATTCCTTTCCTGAGTGCAGTCCTCATCCCAGATTCCTTCCCCTCTTTCAGTGCTTGAGGGGTAGGTACTAGATCCATAAGCCAGAGCCAGGAATTGGAAAGGAGCCAAATAAAAAACAGGTTCTCTATCTCTGCAATACTATATGTTGGTAAAATTGTCCCAGAATCCCCCTGAGTCACATTCTCCCTCTGCCAAAGTAGTCCCTGTATTTGATCAGTCTCGGCTTGAGGAGGGAATGGATTGCTCAATGAAGTCAGCGTCATTTGTTTCCTTGCAGGACAATCAGACAGACAGTGGAATGGTCCTGGCATCTGAGGAGTTTGAGAGGATAGAAAACAGGCACAGAAAAGAAGGTGCATTCAGGTATCTCACTACCAAGCTCCTCTGTCCTAACCTCTGCCCACAGTAACACATGCTTTCGGGCTTGAAAAGATCTTTTGCTGCTGCAAAATATCACACCGGAGCCACAGAAAGTGTTCGCTTCTATCCCCATGTCACCTGTTAGCAGGGGAAGCATTGCTGCGGGAGGCCAAAATATAAGAGTCTTGATTGGTCTTATGGCTTTGGGGCTGAGTCAACCAAATCTCGGCAAAGGAATTAAAAGAGCAGACTTCTAACAAGTAGCAACATACTGCAGGGAATGAACCTGCTAAAGCACTTTTGTAGATGCTAATGAGAAGAACTGTAACAACCCACAACACAAAATACATTTCATAAGGCAGACGGGTTATGGATCTGCTAAGATAGCAAGGTGCATTGAAGTGGTACAGTTAATATGTTCCTCTTCCTTTATTTATTTTTTCCAATAAAATGTGTTGCCATATTCACTGTCAATAGAAGCAGAGCTAGGCCCTGCTTTGTCAATGTAGCTTCCAATGCTGCTGCTCCTCTTTTCCAGTCCTGGCACCCTGCATTCCCCTCATGCAGTTTGCCTCAGTCAAGACCTGCTAAGGTTCCCAAACAATGGGACATGACTCTGAACGAGGTTGTGCCACCCACAGATGGGGGTCACAATCCCAACTGATATGTGAGATACTCCGCATATCTTATCTGCTGTCTGGGGTTATGGGATTATAGTTAAATCTGAAGATGGGGTCACACAGGCAAAGAATTTGAGGACTACTGACCAACTTCTATTCCTGTACTCAACACCTGCACTTTACAGCCCCACCGTGCCATCTAAGCCAAGGTCTGCAGCACCTTCTACTGTGGGCCTTTTCAAACGCTCAGTGGGTATGCCCCTGCAGGGGCACTGGGGGTGGGGGTACACACGGCCGCACATCCATCCTCCCAGCATGGAGCAACCTGCCTTTTCACTGGTTGCTCCATGTGGGGGCCATGGGTGGAGGTAGGTGGGGATGCGTGTTCTGTGGAAGCATGCATGCATGCCCACCCACCCACCGATGCTTTCAAATGAGACACACCCATACATGTCCAATGTGTGGGCATGCATGGGTGCATCTCGTTTGAAAAGGGCCTCTGTCAATGCTACGCCCTTCTGCAGCTCTGCCAGTGCTTTATATAGAGAATTTTAGAACTGGAGAGTTGGAAGGGTCCTCAAAGGTCATCTAGTCTGGCCCCCTGCCCTGAGGCAGGATCCCTTATGCCTAAGATAGATGCCTGTCCATTCTCTTCTTGAAAACCTCCAGAGAAGGAGATTCCTCCTGGCAGCTTGTTCCATTGTTGAACATGCCCAGTTGCATGGTGTTTGTTCCCATGACATGCCCAATTTGGAACTGGGATAAAAACACACAAATTTCAGTTTTACTTTTTACCTTACCTTCTCTCCAAAGTCAGAGGCGAGTACATTAAGATTAGGTACTAGTCACCAAGTGTGCTGAGATAGCTTCTGATTCTGTACCTTGTATTTCTCCTTTGTTCCTCTTTTTACATTCCTCAGCTGGCTCCCTTCTTCCACTGCATCAGTGGAAAGGCCGCCTTTGTCTTTGCTTCTCCCATTTGTTTGGCCTGCTAATGTATCAAGCTGTACACTCAGCCTCTCTTGGCTTGTTGGGTTTCTCCTGCTCAGAGCTGATTGTCTGCATTGCTCTTTCCCTAACAGCAGTAAAGGACCTAGTCGAAATGCAGAGGCAACATCAGAACAGTCAGATCTGAGGAGCAGGTGTCAGTCGTCTTATCAGTCTCAGGCTGGCGGCCAGACTTTTTACAACAGTGAATATGGGGAACTGTCAGAACACTCGGAGGATGGCAGCTACACCCCGCCTGGGGAGGGGCACAGTCCCTCCATCATCCATGCTTCATTCTTCTCAGACCACTACTAGAGGGAACCGGTTGCAGAGATTCCACACCAAAACCCCTCTCACCTTCCATCCTTCCTGCTGCATGGTGACTGCCATCTGGAACTGCCTCTTCAGCTAAGAGCAAGCCACAGCAGGAAAGGAAAGCCCCGTGGAACAGATGGAGAACTCCTTGGAAAGAGACTGGGTGTCAAACAGTGCAATCGGAGATTCAGCTCCTGCATTTGGCAAGAACGCATCCCCACCCCACCCCCCGAGCTTTATGCACAATTTTATTGTTAAGGTTTTTAATGCAGCTCCCCGGTGAGACAAACTAATTTTGTCAGTGAGTGGATGTCTGTGCCAAATGCTCAGTATTCAGCCTCCATTCAGATAGGTTTCCACTCAATAAGCCCTGTTTCAGGTCAGTTATAAATAGATCTGCCTTAGCCGAGTTTCTTCCTGGTTTGTAGCTTCTTGGATTCTTCCCCCCGCCCCCGTTCTTGTTGCAACATCAGCTACTGAGGAGGAGACTGGAAGAATTTCAGCAGAACGTTTCCCAGACAGAAATAGTCTGATCCTAGTGGATCCATACATTCCCTATAAACATCTCAATGTGTAAGGACACACATATGTAATCATGGCTCATTTATATCAGGTACCAACGCACTTCCAGTCCTTCAAAACTGTTCCATCACTCTCAGCTCATGCACTTTTGTGAATGATCCCTAACCATTTACCCTGCACTTCTTTCACAATAGGGGATGATGCCTTTAGCTTAGCAGGTCAAGGGAAGAGGGTGGCCATGGTAAAACAACTGTTCCAAAATGGTCATCAGCTGATAGGGACAGAACTCCCCACCCCAAGAAAAATACTCGGTATTCTTGTACTCCTTGTGAGCAAAGGAATCGTACACACAAACGGTTATTCTGAGGTAATAACTCCCTAAATCACTTTCCCCTCAGTTCTGCCTGCACAAGCAGAGGGGTTAAAATGAGGGTATTTGCCTATGCAAGGAAGCAGGCTTAATCCAGGGAAGGAGGGTTGTACACTGGAGGAGGTAATCATCTGAACAGGTCAGAGGCAAGCAACCCAGTTTATTTTTCTTTCCCACTTCCCCATGTATGCTTCTCTTCCTGTTTGTACATTCAGTACCTGTCTGTGATACTGTCTTTATTTTTCCTGTCTCCTGTCTGGTAAGCAGCAGTGGAGAAAGCAGAGGAAAGGAGGATCAGGTTAATGCCCGTTTCTTACTGCTCAGAACAGAACTGGAGGCAGGCAGTAACTGTGCAGGAATTCCTCCAGATTAGCAACCCCAGAGCAGTCCCTTTCCTGAGAACACCCCAAAAGTGGTTTATATTCAGCAGGGAACACACCATCCCTATTTCCACATCTGTGCAGAAATCATTTGTTGCCCAAATAAGAAAGCAAGCCAAAACCAGATTAATTACAGCTGGATTGTAAATATAGGGGGCTGGAAGGAGAAGGAAACCAGTAGGAAATTGATTTTTTATTTTTCTTATTGCAGAAAGTGTTTTCCCAACGACAGAGAGGGAAAGCACAAAGACAAGGCCCCTTTATGCACATCACTTCATTTGTGGCATTGCCGCACACATAACATGTAAGTTGGGCCACGCAAGCTGTGCTGTTGTGGATAGTCAGTCTCGATTCCATGTTTCTTACACCCACTTCAAGCAGTCAGTCAGGCACTGCACCAAAGGGAGACCACCTCAGACAGTCTGCTCTCCAATCTCAGGGCTCACAGACACCCTAACACTGATAAAATGGGTATTACATTTCATTATACATGTTGCAGGGCTGCAGGTGTGCTCTATGGCTGCCCTGCAACATGTATAATAAAAATGTAACACCCATTTTATCAGTGTTAGAGTGTCTGTGTGAAAAGAGCCATAGCCTCTAGAGACTATAGTCTCTCGCTTCTAATCCCCCTTGTTGCAATGAGGTTTCCTAGCTGTGGGATTGAAAAACATTGTTTTCAGTTTCTGTTACATTTTTATGTGAAGCCACCTGACTCCCAAAGCCCTGGGGAATCTGTGTGTGCAGCCCATCTGATCTCGTTTCTGTTCTGGTTCCCTACCATACTCCACCTGCTTTTTCTCTCCTGCCCTTACACTGAGGAACATGACCACAGAGCATCTTCACAAAAGCTTCAGAGGAAGCTTTGTAAAGAGGCCACTTTGATCAGCTTGTGAGCTTCCCCTTAGCCTTTCGTATCCTGTACACCCCTCCATGTCAGAAGCTTTCCGTATCAATGGAATCTCAGTACCAGAGGATTTCTGCTTGCAGGCCAGGCTTCTATGTATAGAATGAAGGGTTTTGTTTTGCCTTATTATTTGTTTTGTATCAAACTTATTTTTCCAGATTATATTTTTTTTCCTCCATAAGAGGGTTTTATGCATTTACAGATCTGTAACTATTGTTGTCTGTGCCCTTCCCACATTAATTTGTACCTTGTGAGTGCACTCCACCATGTCTTGTGTCTTCCATTACAGCACTACTCTCTCTACAAGTGTGTGGCTGTGGGTTTACTTTAACAAATGGAAATGGAGGGACTTTGAAAAAATTCTCTCATTTCTCTGTAGTATAATTGGCATATACAGAGCACCCCACTCAAATTACTTCCCTTCTCATTTTCATCAGTGGAATTATAATCAGAGGTAGATGCCAACAGTGGCATAAAGCAAACCAAGTTCACCAAGAGTGTCATTTAGTTCTCCCTATGCCAGCTCATCACCACAAGGTTGCCCAATGGCTGCTGAATCTCTGCACCCTTAACTGCTTCAGTCTTGCCCCACTGTCAGCTCCATCAGTACCTTTCCAGCTGCTCTGGCCCCCTAGCAGGGAGAAGTGGCATCTACCTCCTACCTCTTTGCACTTTGGGGTGCCTGTGCATTGCTTGCACTGATCAAAGCTGGCCTAAAGCCAAGACAAATGATTTATCCCACTTGCTATCGTACATCATTTTGTCCCATCTCTCTTTGTCATTATTGCTTACCCATGCTAGCCCACTGTGCTGCATAGAAAAGACTCCCCCATGGAAACAGAGCTTCAGTTGCCAAAAATGCCTAAGAGAAATTGCAAATTAAAAAAAAAACACGTCAGGGTGCCAAAAGTCTTGCCCGTGCTATAGTTGGAAGAGCCTGCTAGCAAAAATCCATTGAAACAAGGTGCTGGCACAGTTTCCCAAATCACTGTGAACAGGGGTTTTGGAAAGAGCCTTGCTAATATCATTTGCAGCAAGCCAGTACCACTAGCTTCTTTGTTCTTATATTCAGGAGATGGTGTGGGTGAGTGTTCTAAAATGTGTAGCAGAATCAAGTGTGATTACTCCATTGGGTGTTAACAAAGAAGACAATAGCCCCCTAGAGTCTAGGTCCAACCTGTGCATCTCCACTCACATACTTAAGTGTGTAGAGCCTAATAAACAGGCAGCCTCCTATGTGTATTCCTTGTGTATTTGGGCAGCCCTCACTCACAGGTTTAGTGTAACAAGCCTAATACAACTGCAGCAGGGTTGCGTGGTGTCTGCACTCCGTCATGCAGCCATAGAACCCCATTGTGTGCATGTGCCACCCTCTGAGAGCAAAGCCTGCCTCGGAGGATGGGTCAGACAGTTCTCGCTGTACATCAGGACGTATTCAAACATCAGCAAAGGTCAGAGTATTCATCACCCCCTCAATTTCTCTGGGACAGTGGGCCTCATACCCTGGGTGGCCACAGCACCGACAAACAAAACGCAAAGCAATTTAACTTTCCCAGGCAAACAACCCTCAGCAATAACTTTCTATGGCATTATCACCCCTCATGCTCATTTAAAGCAAAATCTGTTTTAAGCAATAATCTTATTTTCAAAAGATTTGAAAATCTTTGTGAATGTTACACTCTTTGTCTCTCTCTCCCCCTTCCTTCATCTCACCCACACACCCCACCCCACCCGTCTCTCAGATTGTAAGCCCTAGGCCAGGGACCGTGTCTATTTGGTGGTGGTGGTGGGGGTTTAGTCTTATTTCCTTTATTTGGAAAGATACACACATACAGAGTCTGTTATTCTAGCACATAAGTGTTGCATCTTCATGCTCATAAGGCTGCAACAAAAAAGGAAAAACATCCATTACTGCCTACGAGTGTGACCAACATACAAGTAGATGGACAAAGTCCAATTGCCATAACAATGTCCCATATATGGATCCAACTTTGTGCGAGTCTTTCAGGAAACCTGTGTGTCCATATAAAATAATTGTTCATTGTATGCAAAAAGCTTAATACCATATCAAAGACACAAAAAGTTTAGACCATCATAAACGACAAACCAAACACAAAAAACACCTTACATCTAGTACTGTGAACCTCGGCTGGTATCTAATTCTTCTGCATAAGTCTGTTATACAAAAGATACAACAATCTACTTATGACAAGTGAGAGTATTGTCTATATCTCTGACAGGCATATTTTAGGACCCCCATCATTTATGTTAACCATTTCTTTAAGAATCTCCCAGAGATTTAGCCAAATAGCGTAAAACTCCTCTAGCTTATCTTTAATGTCCGCCATTACCCTTTCCATTGTTAAAGTGAGCCAAATTCGAGATATCCAAGGATGGATAGTCAGGGTTTTCTTAGACTTCCATTTGGTCAGAATCGTATGTAGAGCTGCAAGGCACACCTGATAGCAGGCCACCTTTCTTTCAGCTGTCATAGGAATATCAGGAAATATGCCCAACAGAGCAAGTGATGGCTGGAATGGGAGATCCGTCCCCGCCACTCTATTAACTATTTTCCAAATCTCTTGCCAAAAGGGCTTAACCGTTATACAATGCCACCAACAGTGAAGGAGATCCCTCTTCTCTACACACCCTCTCCAACATTTATCCAGATTTTCATTTGGTTCATCCTCACCAGAGAAAGGTAGACTCTTAAGGTAGTCTTGATTTGGAGCTCCCAAACAGCCAGGGATATGGAAGCCTTCTGCATTGCCTGCCACATTTGATGCGTCTGTGGCTTATCTATTATCATTTCTAGATCATCCGCCTAAGCGGATACGTAACCTGCATCTGGGTGTTGAAACAATTACTGCAGAACTGCGTTTATTCTAGAAAGAATATGCATTCTGGATGAATCCCCAAACAGGACTCTCTCAATCCCGTGCAGTGGCCTAAAATATTGTTCTGTCTTTCTTGTTATTAAATATACTTCTAATTGTAAAATATATAATTGGCTGAATTTTAGTGTCTAATTTGGTTTGTAAAGTATTCAGTGTTTAAAAAGCCTCATTAACAAATAAGTGAGATGCTCTAGAAATGCCCTTCTCCACCTACTTCTTGGGAATCTTTTTGTCTATATTACAATTTTTGGTGAGGATGCCAAATACAGGTGTGTATGGTGTTTTACCCATTTGGATTTCCACTTTGTGAATTATTAACATCCAGATCCTACCTACTGCAGCAGCAAATGAGTGGCCGGTATCCCTCAGGATATTATACTTTGGTTGATCTACAAGCAGATCTTTAAAGCTGTTGATCTGTAGAATGTGCTTCTCCATACCCACCCATCCTGGGTATGGAAGGGCATGAAACCAATGCTTGATTGCTCTTAGAGCGGATGCCGAGTGGTATAATTTAAGATCAGGTAGGTTGGCTTCGCCTTTTTCAACCTGAGTGCATAATATACTTCGCCTAACCCTCGGCTTGTTTGCTCTCTAAATCATTTTAGAAAAAATCTTATTAATACATTGAAAGTATTCTTTTGGTAATGTGATAGGCAGTGCAAAAGATGGATAAAGTAGCTTGGGAAGTGCCACCATTTTAATAAGATTAATTCTACCCAGCCAGGAAACCTGGAGTCTCCGCCACTGTTCCTCTTTCATCCTGAGATTTTCAATAAGGGGTAGGAAATTTTCTTTGTGATTCAGGTTCTTGGTAATGTTAATCCCCAAGTATCTGAACCCATGTTTCTGAATTTGAAATGGGCATACCAGAGTTCTCTCTTCAGGTGTGAGCAGATGTTCCTTAAAAAGCATCATCTGAGACTTACTTATATTAATTTTGTAACCAGATACAAGACCAAATCTCTTCAATTCCTCCATTAGTGAAGGGATGGATGTTGTTAACTTTGTTAGAAAAAAGACCGCATCATCTGAATATGTTGCATGCTTGTGTTCTGTATTTCCCATTTTGACCCCCATTATCTCAGGTGTATCCTTTATCTTCCTAGCCAATGGCTCCATAACCATGTTGAAGAGAAGGGGAGACAGTGGGCAGCCCTGTCTCGTACTTCTCCTCAATGACACTTGTTCTGACAGGTTGCCATTTATTATTAATCTTGCAACTGGGTTTTTGTACAACAGTTTGACCCATCCCAGGAACTTACCCCCAATCCCCATCCTCCCCATGACTGCAAACAAAAATTCATGCTCTATCAAATGCGCGTTCCGCATCAAGGGCAGGATAGCAGAGGGACCCTCAACTGTTGTAGAATTAAATATGACATTGTTGACTCTTCTAATATTATCAATACCCAGACGCTGTGGAATAAACCCCATCTGCTCTTGACCTATAAGAGAAGGAATAACATCATACAGCCTGTTGGTGAGGATCTTGGTAAAAATCTTTGTATCAACTTTTAATAGTGAAATAGGGCGCTACCCATTGTATAATTCAAGATCCTTACCCAGTTTTGGAATTAGTGCTATATTTACCTCATAGAAGGACCTGGGTAGATCTTTTTTTCCTAGAAAGGTGTTGAACATTTTGGTGAGCAAAGGGGCAACCTGGGGCATAAACCTTTTGTAGAATTCAGCCGGGTAGCCGTCAGGCCCAGAGGCCTTGTTCAAGAGTAGGTTTTTAATTGTATATTCCACTTCCTCTTGAGTAATCTGTTGGCTCAAATATCCAACTTGTTTATCTGAGAGTCAGGGAAGGTTAATCAAGGCCAAATACTCTTGAATCATATCCCTCTGTGGGGCATCTGTTTCATATGATTTGGTGTAATATTTATGAAACCCCTGAATAATATTTTCCCCAGCAAGCATTTTCCCATTTGACTGCTGTCTAATAAAAGGGATATATGATTTTTGTTCTCTTTTCTTAATTTTCCATGCCAAAGCTTTGTCAGCCTTATTCACTTTTTCATAGTAAAAACCCCTTTGTGTATCTAAGCTTTTTAACTATCTTGGGCTTCCATTACATTTATTTGGCCCTTCACTTTTACCAAATCTTTGGCATTCTTATTCTTTTGTCCACTTAGATGTTTGAGTTTTAAATATAGGTCACTTAGTGTCTGTTGTTTCTCTTTCCTTAAGTGTGCCCCCAGAGAAATGAAGTGGCCTCTTAAAACTACTTTAGCAGCCTCCCAGACCGACAATGAAGAGACTTCAGAGTTATTATTTAATTTAATGTACTCATTAAACTCTTTCTGTATTTTTTCTGTTATCCTCTGAGATCTTAAATACAAAATTTTAACATGCCATCCCTGCCTAGTCTTTTTTTTTTTTTTTTGTGCTAAGCCCAAGAGTTCTAAAACTAAGGCATTGTGATCTGAGAATGCAATCACCTGGATATAACTATGGACACATATATTCAATTACTTTGTAAAGTGCCACTGCTAGTGCTATATAAATGCTTGATGATAATAATAATAATAATTAATAATTAATTAATTCATATTTGCCACCTACGTTGCAGACAAGGGGCATTTTCAGACATTACGAGCCCACACTCAACCACAGCCAATTCCCTGTGGTGGGGAATGGTCCCGTAACGTCTGTTGGGGAACCGGAAGTTCCCCCCCAGATGTTACTCACGCTCAATCCCCGCCGGGAATCTAATTCACCACGCAATCGAATGAACCTACGGGGCCGGCGCCGATCGCATGGTGAATTAGATTCCCGGTGGGGATGAAGGGGCCCGTCACGTCTGGATGGTGATCGCGGCCCGGAATCCCCACTGGGATTCCGGGCCGTGGTCATTTCGGGCAGACGCTGTGGCCGCATTGGCCGCAGCGCCCGCCCGTCTCCCCAGAGGGTGGGCTGTGGGGAAGCATGGGGGGGTGTGGCCATGCGGCCGCACGTTGCCCCGCACAGCCCCGCCCCCTCCCCAATTCCCCACTGGGATCTCGCAGCACATCTGTTCAGACTTTTATTGGCCCTGGGGGTGGTTGTTTCGTTCACCCCCACTGGGGATTCGCTGTGGTGAATCGGCCCAGCGTGACGTCTGAAAATACCCAAAATCGCTCAGTTTCAGAGTAATTTTGACACCAGGTTGGATGCAGTAGGTGAGGAGCATGAGGTTATGGAGGCACCATCTGGTAGATCTTTCTGGGAGGAGTTTCAGGAAGTGATGTCTTGGGGTCTGCTTGAGCCACAAGTTGTGAACTAGATCCGTGCCCATCCTGGTTGGTAAAAGCTTCCAAGGAGACGCTGGGATCAGTTCTGGCGAGGGTGGTTAACGCGTCCCTTCAGCAGGGGAGGTTGTCGCCCAGTCTCAAGGAGGCTGTGGTGCGCCCCCTGCTGAAGAAGTCTTCGCTGGATGTGGACGCACTCGCCAGTTACTGTCCTGTATCTAATGTTCCCTTTTTAGGGAAGGTTATTGAACGGGCCATGGTTCTGCAGCTCCAGGCGCATCTGGACCGTATCGGTTTCCTTGACCCTTTTCAATCTGGGTTCCGCCCCGGCTATGGTACTGAGACGGCGACGGTGGCTTTGGAGGACGATCTCAGCCGGGAGATGGATGCAGGATGTTCTACATTCTTGATCCTGCTAGATCTCTCGGCCGCTTTTGATATCGTGGACCATGGGCTGCTGTTGAGACGGCTGCGAGACCTGGGGGGTCTGGATGGGACTGTCCTTGGATGGTTCCGCTCATTCCTCTCGGGGAGAAGCCAGCGGGTGGTGCTGGGAGCTGAAACATCGAACCACCGGGCCTTGACCTGTGGCGTTCTGCAGGGTTCGATTCTGTCTCCACTTTTGTTTAATGTGTATATGCAGCCCCTGGGGGAGATCGTGAGAGCATTCGGGGTGCGATGTCACCAATATGCTGATGATACTCAGCTGTACCTCTCGTTTTCGACCGACCCAGGTCCCGCTGTCTCACTGGGAAAGCAATGTTTGGAGGCTGTGGCGGATTGGATGTGGCAGAGCAGACTGAAGCTCAATCCTGATAAGACAGAGGTGATGGTGGTGGGTAGGGCGAGGGAGGTGCCGATGCCTCTGGTGGGGGGGGGTCTGCCCTCCCATAGCCCAGCAGGTTCAGAGTCTGGGGGTGGTTTTGGATCCAGGCCTCCGTCTGGATAGGCAGGTGGAGGCGGTGGCTAAAGCCGCCTTTCACCAGCTGTATTTGGTGCGGAGGCTGTGCCCATACATCTCCGGGCCTGACCTGGCCACTCGTATTCACACCTTCATCACCTCGAGGCTAGACGACTGCAACGCGCTCTACGTGGGGCTTCCCTTGATTCTGGTTTGGAGGCTGCAGCTGGTGCAGAATGCAGCAGCCTGTCTCCTTACAGGGACAAGGCGACGGGAGCATATTACACCTGTGCTCCGCGCTCTGCACTGGCTGCCTATAGCGCACCGAGCCAGATTCAAGGTGCTGGTGTTGGTCTATAAAGCCCTATATGGTCTGGGCCCCTCATACCTTGGGAACCGCCTCGCCTTCCGCACCCCAGGATGGCCCCTGCAGTCTGCCAGGGGTGCCATCCTGGAGGTCCCCCATGTTAAACGGGGGGCCACGATGGAGAGGGCGTTCTCGGTGGACGGGCTGCAGCTTTGGAACTCCCTCCCAGAAGAAGCTCGCCTGGCCCCGGGTCTGATGGCTTTTCGCCAAGCATGTGAGACCTGGCTGTTCGCCCAGGCCTTCAGAGGGGAGGGGAGGGAGGGGGGGAATCTTTGGGGTGGGGGTGGGTAGTTTTAATTGTTTATACTGCTGACATTTTACGTATTTTAGTATTGTTTTATTTGCTGTGAACCATCCCGGGATGCCGTCGGCATGAGGGGGTGGCCAATAAATACAAATAAATAAATAAATAAATAAATAATAAAAAGATATGAAAATACAGGAGTAGCTTTTAACCAACGGGCAGCTCCACTCGTATATATATTCTGAGCACAGTGACCTCACTGCCTCGCAGATCCCTCCACCTGGCCATTTCTTAACATTCAGAGGTTCTCCCTCCACCACCCCCCAATAAAAAATTCCATGCTTCCGTGGTGCTAACACCTGTAATATTTTTAGATGAGTTGGCATGTGCATTGACGTGCTTGTGACAGAAATGTCTATGCAGTTTAATAGCCACCCAGATTGGCAGTGCCAGTGCAGCAACATAGACACCCAGCAAAAGCTTTGCAAAGACTTTTTCAACCAATAGCTGGCCTGTAACCAATAGCAGTTAATAATATCTCACACTCAGTGCACATCCGGCACACAGCCAATCCTAGCTTGGCAGCTGCCCAGCTCTTTAAGTTGTGCAAAACATTTGGCACGTGGTCTGCAGAGTCCACGGACGCTGGAACTACAGCCATGGTGATGCATGCCAAAAACTTCCTTGTGCTCGTTATCATGCTTCAGGCCTTCATTACCCCTTATTCTGCTGAGCAGAACCTGAGAGTGATCCTGCTGTCATTGGTGCGATGTGATTTCAAGGTACAGTTGGCTGTCACTCGATCTGTGGATAGGGAAGTGCACAACACTGCGGAGGCAGCCCCTGCTTTGACGCCAGGCACTTGCCTACCTCCAGCAACAATGGACCATGCTGGGAGGATCAAAGCCATGCAAGGGCAGCTGATGCACACAGAGAGGTACTTATTGGGAGACATGACTTCATTCACCCACACCCCGCTCACAGCTGTACCCATCGAGAGGCTTATCCGGATGAAGGAGAAAAGCACAGACTGGTGGGAGAACGATTGTGGAAGCATTGCTTGGACCAGGTGGTGTAGTTGGCTGACCCTATGGAGGTAATGGAGTGATTTGGGGAGGAGGGGTTCCCAAACCGTATAGGGGCAATTCTTGGGAGCCATATCGCCATCATGTACTCACCCCATAGCAAGAACTACTGCCTGAACTAGAAGGGGTATTTCTCTGTGGTTCTCCGAGCTGTAGTGGACCACCATACTCAGTTCATGGATGTGCTGGCCAAGTGGTCCAGGAGGAATTACACCCACATCTTCCATCAGTCCCCCTTCTTTGGCTGCATATACACTGGAAACTTTGGAAACTTCACTTAAATATGCATTGAGGGGGTATTCATGAGACCTGTTGTTCTCAAGGGCCCTGCCTACCCCGACGCTCTGACTCATGAAGGCCTACAGCATTGCCTGCATCCAGAGCAAAGGTACTTTAACCAGCAGCTCAGCACCAGCCACTCGGTTGTGGAGAGGGCTTTTACAACAGTGCTGGAGCTCAAATAGCTGCTAGGATTGATTTCCAGCTAGAGACAACTCCCCTGCTAAGAACCGCTGTGAGACAGGCGGAGCCATGTTGGAGAAACACCCCACCCCACCCTGGGCAGTTAGCTCCAGTGAGCCAGTGCCCCTGTTCTGGGACCAGCATATCCAAGCAAAAAAGCACATAGCCAGAGAGATCCAGGACACCTTGTGCCAGCACATCAACCACAATGCTAGACCCACCATCAGTGATAGTTTAATGAGCATCAGTGAATTGTTTCAAATGATCTTTTTGTGTTAGCAATATGGCCTTTAAAAATATTTTCTGTGTCATTATGCTTTCCTCTGACCCATCCAGCTCCCCCCAGCACCGCGATGCACACCCGTCCCCCCATGCTATTTCCTGCCAGGCAGTTTTTCCCTGCATGTTCCTTATTGGCATTTGCAATAGGGAAACTGGCATAGAGGCACAGGTGTGCATTCTGCTACTATACCCCCACCCCCACAAATGCATGGCCAGCAGATTCCCCACCCCCATTGCCTCCAAACCAGGCCCCTCCAGTCCACCCCCTCCCCATTGCCCAGCCAGACTCCCCAAGTCCCCCACCTCCCC
>QEPC01000541.1:830375-841365 GCA_003113815.1 Sphenodon punctatus
CCCCCCCCCCACATGTCTCCCAGTGCAACCCATTCCCCCACCCCCTCCCACATGATTCCCAGTGCAACCCCCTCCCCCGGACCTCCCCAAGGCAGCTGGCAGCATAATCATATGTATTTATTTCAATTTTATCCAGCAACCTCCAGCTTACAACACACACTATCAACAATTACAATTCATAATTAAAACATACTATAACTCACAATTTAAAAATTAATTAAAATTATCCTAAAAATACAAACAAATATACTCAAAGGGCAAAACCAATCTATAATAACCATATGTGATATCATCCCATAATAATCACTATTTAGATGTCCCCCCCTCCTCCCAAAACAAGTCCCCCAGTCCCCGGGGCCCCCAAAAAAATTCAAGGCCAAGTCCCAATGTACTCACCCAGACAGGGCAGGCTGAGCTCGGCAGCCCCTCCTCCCCACTCGAGGACAGTATGTTGGGCTTGATGATGATCCTTGGTCTGACTTGGCACTACTACCCTATACCTAACTTGCTTCCTTGAGATGATTATTATTAAATAATAAAATATCTATGAATAAATCTAATCTAAGTAACAGTGAATTGATCCAAAGAAAGGATTCAGTCTGACCACCAGCCAGAGGGCCAACTGCAACTCACTCTTTCTCTCAATTTAGAAGAACTGAGTCAGAAAGAGAGATAAAATGACGACTGGTGGAATCACCTTTATATATTCTCTCAGTCTGGTCTCTGCAGCAGGCGGCCCCCACCCTCACACCACGTGAGAGAGAATAAGCCCATGCTCAGAGACACTGAATAAATTTAAAAGTAAAGAGTCACAAGCACACTCCACTCCCCCCCCTTGCTGTTCCACCGGTACACGTCAACACAGTTAACACACACACACACACACACACACACACACATCCATCTTGCTCCCCCAAGTTCCACCCCCTCAGGCCCACAGGGCACCAAGGACTATAGCCCATAGTACATACTGCGCTGCCAGTTTCCAATCCATAGACCTCCATGAAAGTCTGCCCTCAGCAATCCTGGCAACGCACTGCTAGTTTAAAGGAACACGCACTGGACGGCACTTCCTAGCTGTCCAACATGCGTTCTCTATAGTTTTGCCCCTTGCAGGGCTCCGTCTAGGCTCTCCTCCTCCTCCTCCTAGTTGAAAAGAACTTGAAGAGTTCCCTCCTCCCCCATGGCCCTGCCTCCCCCTTGCGACCTCCTGGCCCAACGCATCAGCATTTTAATGTTTGTGCATGCACCAAGCAAAGCAACACACTTGCGCATGCGCAATCATCAATCAGGAAGTTCAGAGCACCGGAGCGGTTTGACACAGCCACACCGGGGCTCTGAACTCTACCGAGTGTACTAGAAGTTCAGAACTTTTAAGGAAAAATAAATTAAATGTTTTTTTAAAACTTGGGGGCACGGAGGCCAGTAGGGGCAGTGCCCCTGGCACCCTGGGGCTGGCACTGCACCGGTGTACAACACAGTTTATTTGAGGTTATGTACAAGGCGGGGGTCAAGGTTTGCAGGGCCTTCCCCATGACCACTTCGGTGCACCACGGGGGCTCATTCCCCTGTGGGCCCTTGCAGCTGCCGTCCTTTGGGAGAGGCAGCTGGACGGCATGGGCTCTTCATTGTCCACAGGCCGCTCCGCGCTGGGCTGGGGTGCTGGACCTTGTGGTGATGGAACAGAACATAAGAACATAAGAAGTGTCATACTGGGTCAGACCAATGGTCCATCGAGCCCAGCATCCTGTCTCGGACAGTGGCCAATCACGGGGGCCCGGGAGAAGCACCCAACAGGTCACCATGCTATCCATTCCCTGTGGGTCATTCCCAGGCTCCTGACAGTAAAGGGTTTTGTTCCCCAATCCTATCTGGCTAATAGCTGCTAATGGACCTATCTTCCAGAAACTTGTCCAAATCTCTTTTAAACTCAGCTATACTGCTGACCGTGACCACCTCCTCTGGCAGTAAATTCCACAACCTAATTGTACGTTGAGTGAAAAAATACTTTCTTTTGTTTGTTTTTACTCTGCCACTTTTGAGTTTCAGGGAGTGTCCCCTAGTTTTAGTACTAGCTGAGAGGGTAAATAACCATTCCCTGTTTACAAGTTCCACCCCACTCATGATTTTATAGACCTCTATCATATCTCCTCTCAGCCGTCTTTTTTCCAAGCTGAAGAACCCCAACCTATCAAGCCTCTCCTCATACGGGTGCTGTTTCATATCCTGGATCATTTTTGTTGCCCTTCTCTGTACCTTTTCTAGTTCCGCTATGTCTTTTTTGAGATGGGGCGACCAGAACTACACACAATATTCAAGGTGTGGTCGCACCATTGATTTGTATAGAGGCATTATGACATCCTCAATTTTATTCTCTATTCCCTTGTGAATAATTACTAACATTCTATTTGCTTTTTTGACTGCTGCAGCACACTGGGCTGAGGATTTCAGTGTATTATCCACAATCACTCCCAGAACCTTTTCCTGAGTGGTAACTCGTAGCTTAGTACCCAGCATTGTGTACTCATAATTTGGATTATTTTTCCCAATGTGCATCACTTTGCACTTGTCCACATTAAATCTCATCTGCCATTTAGATGCCCAGGCACCCAGTCTTGTAAGATCTTGCTGCAGCTCCTCACAGTCTGCTCGTGTTCTGACTACTCTGAATAACTTGGTGTCATCTGCAAATTTGATCACCTCACTCTTAACACCCTTTTCCAGATCATTAATGAATACATTGAAAAGAACTGGTCCCAGTACAGATCCTTGGGGCACACCACTTTTTACATCCCTCCATTGTGAAAACTGGCCATTTAGTCCCACTCTTTGCTTCCTATCCTTTAACCAGTTACCAATCCATAGCAAAACACTACCTCCTATCCCATGACTTTTTAATTTTCTCAAGAGTCGTTTATGTGGGACCTTATCAAAAGCTTTCTGGAAATCCAGGTACACTATATCTGCTGGGTCTCCCCTGTCCACATGCTTGTTTACGCCCTCAAAGAATTCCAAGAGATTAGTGAGGCATGACTTCCCTTTGCTAAATCCATGCTGACTCTTTGCCATTAAGCCATGTTTATCAATATGCCCAGTGATTCTGTTCTTAATGATAGTTTCCACCATTTTGCCCGGCACAGACGTCAAGCTTACCGGTCTGTAGTTTCCAGGATCACCTCTGGAACCCTTTTTAAATATTGGGGTTACATTTGCCACCCTCCAGTCCTCAGGTACAGTGCCAGATGCCAACGTTAGGTTACAAATTACTACTAGTAGGTTTGCAATTTCACATTTGAGTTCCTTCAGAACTCTGGGGTGAATACCATCTGGCCCTGGTGATTTGTTCGTATTAAGCTTGTCAATTTGCTCTAGAACCTCCTCCAGGGTCACGCTGATTTGTGACAGTTCATCCAATTCATCACCTACAAAGTAGGGTTCCGGCGTGGGTATCTCCCCAACATCCTCCGCAGTGAAGACCGAAGCAAAGAACTCGTTTAGCTTCTCTGCAATGTCCTTGTCCTCCCTGAGTGCCCCTTTTACTCCCTGGTCATCTAATGGCCCAACCGACTCCCTAGCAGGCTTCTTGCCTCTGATATACTTGAAAAAGGTTTTATTATTTGTTTTTGCCTCTTTAGCAAGTCTCCTTTCAAATTCTTTCTTGGCCTGCCTTATTAGCACCTTACAGTTACGTTGCCAGTGTTTATGCTCCTTTGTATTTTCCTCATTGGGGCTAGCTTTCCATTTCTTAAAGGATGCCTTTTTGGCTCTAATAGCCTCCTTTGCGTCTCCATTTAGCCACAGTGGTAGACGTTTAGTCCTCCTGCTACCTTTTTTAACTTGTGGGATGCATGTAATCTGGGCTTCCAAGATGGTGCTTTTCAACAGCCTCCATGCCTCTTGCAAACATGTAGTCCTTTCAACTGTGCCTTTTAGTTTCTTTCTAACTAGCTTCCTCATTTTGGCATAGTCTCCCTTTTTAAAGTTAAAAGCCAGTGCTGTACTTTTAATTAACTTTCTCCCTCCAGCAACTATGTCAAATTTGATTATATTATGATCGCTATTGCCTAGTGGCTCGGCCACAGTTACTCCTTGCACTAGTTCCTGTGTGCCACTTAGGACTAGATCTAAAGTAGCTCCTCCCCTCGTTGGTTCCGGAACCAATTGCTCTAAAAAGCAGTCATTTATGGCATCCAGAAATTTTGCCTCCACATCCCGCCCCGAGGAGGCATTCACCCAGTCAATATTGGGGTAGTTGAAGTCACCCATTATTATTACGTTCCCAGTTTTAGTAGCCTGTTTAATCTCTGTTAGCATTACATAATCAGTCTCTCTATTCTGGTCAGGGGGGCGATAGTATAGCCCCACTGCTATACTCTTCTGCTTGATACCTGGAATTTCAATCCATAGGGATTCGAGGGAACAGTCTGAATCCTGTAAATTTTTTATTCTACTTGCCTCAATGCTGTCCTTAACATACAGAACCATCCCACCACCAACATGATCTCCTCTGTCCTTTCGATATATCTTGTACCCTGGTATTACAGTGTCCCATTGGTTATCCTCATCCCACCAGGTCTCTGTGATGCCTATAATGTCTAGATCTTAATTTAGCGCTATAAACTCTAATTCTCCCATCTTACTTTTTAGACTTCTAGCATTAGCATATAGACACTTAAATGTATTCTTTTGATTATTCTTCTTAATGGGCACATTATAGGTAACTGAAACAGGCGCTCCGGAATCATTATGTGTCTGTTCTCCCCCACATTCCACCTGAAATTTCTTGCCATTTATCTTATCCTCAGTCTTAAGATACTCTACTTCCTCTAAAGTAACATCCTTTGGAGATGCCACAGCCCGAACCATACACCCCGCAGTGCCTGTCGGCTTTCCCCCAGGTTCTAGTTTAAAGACTGCTCTATCCCATTTTTAATTTTTAGTGCCAGCAGCTGGGTTCCGTTCTGGTTAAGGTGGAACTCATCCCGTTTGTATAGGCTCTCCTTTCCACAGAAAGCTCCCCAGTTCCTAATAAACCTAAAGTCTTCCTCCTTGCATCAATGTCTCATCCAAGGTCAGTGTTTCACCCTGTCTTGCACTGTTATCCCGGCACCACGGGCCTTTCCGTGGCCCTCGGTGTTCCCATTGTTCCCTACACTGCATCCTCTCCACCCATCCCTCTGCTGTTAGCTATGCCTTCCCCCTCCCCCCCTTTCCCGACAGCCCAGTGGTCCGGCTTACCAGAGCTGGTGGGGGTGACTAGCATGGGCGGTTGGTTGCCTGGAGGCTCTGGGTTGGGTGGGGGAGACCGTGGTTCCTGGAGGGGGGGAGGGTCTCAGAGGCAGCTGTGGAGGAACTGGGAGGGGTGCGGAAGGGCAGCCCCATGGGCTGTTGTTGTGGGGCTATGTGGGGGAGAGGGACCTGGTCAATGAGACCAGCAAAGGGGTACTGCTGGGGAAACCAGGGTTGGCCAAAGTGCAGGGAGAGGTCACCTGCACCTGTGGGGGGGCGCTCCAGTGGTACTCAGCTGACATCTCTCCATCCGGGCCCGGAGGGGGCGCGTCCCACTGGGGTTCTCTCAACAGGAGCCCCACTGCCTCCCCAATGAGGTCAAGGGCCCATGCGGAGGTCCCCTCCAGCACAACACATCCCCTCGTCCTCTCAGTTCTGTCGAGCCGCACCTCAAAGTGGAGGGTGGCAGTTTGGCGCCTGTCCCACAGGTGCTCAGAGTGGGACCAGGTTAGCATGGCTGCCAGTATGTCCTGGTCCCTCTCCGCCTCCCCTCTTTGGACCTCTCTCGTGAGGGTGAGCTCCTCTGTATGCACCTTGGCTAACCTTCTGGTTTCCTCCAGCAGTTCCCTGCCAAGGTCCTCTCTCCACCACCTGTTCTGGGCCCGCATCTCTCGATTCCTTTCGGTGCTGCTGGCAGCAGCTCCCCTCGCCGAACCTGGGTGCTCATCTGTGGTTGGGATGGTAACAGGTTGGGATGCGAGGCCTTTTTATTCCATACTTGATGCCCTTAGCCATGCATCCCTGTCGCACCAGGGGGTGCCCGCCCCCCCCTCCCTGTCCGTTCCTTTCCCCTCTGTCCAGCAACGGAGCTAGCCCCATCAGGGGGCGCATTCACCCAGGACTATGCTGTTACAACCCCTCCTAGGGACCTGTTGCTCGGTCCCACCCCCTTACTGAACCCCCTCCCCCCTGCATACCCCTAAGTGACTATTTAGTTATGTGGCTCAGTAACCCACCAGTGATGATCACTGTCCCGTCCCTGTTGCGCATGGGGAGCGGTTGGTTGTAGGCGCTGCCACTGTGGCCGGCCTGTTAGCCCGTCACCCCAGCCCGTAATCCATCCCTTGTGCATTGTGGCCTACCATCGGTGTCCTGGCACCCAGCTCTCAGGGGTGTTGCGGTTCCTCCTCAGCCACCTCCTCCTCCACGACCTCCTCCTCATGAACCTCCAGGGTGCCTTGAGCTGCATGGGAATGTGGATCCATCAGCCTGTCCCCATTCCCCTCCAGCCCGGTCCCTGTGAGTACACGCAGAGGATGATGTTTGAGTGAGCGGGTTCCCGGGGTGCCTCCTCCCCAGTCCTTTGCCTGCTGCATGTACTGAGTGATATCCCTATTGTACCCCTGCCGCTGCATCTCCTGGACGATGGCTTCATAGACCTGTTTGGTCTTGTACCTTCGCACCAGGTTGTGCTGGACCTTTTTGGCCCCCCATACACATATGAAGTCCCTGGTCTCCTGCTTCAACCAGGCTCCCCCTTTTGGGTACTACTTGGGGGGGGGGCTACCAGCTTCGCAGCTTGGGGCCTGCCCGGTAGCTGTGGTGACAGCGGAGCTGGTCATCGCCTGTTGGGGGTATTGCACAGGGGTTAGTATCCGCCCCACAGCCCCCCTGTGCTCCCTTGTGGGGGGATCCCTCCCTGCTCCCCCCGGGGGGCATGGGCACCTTACTTGACTGTCACAGAGGCCCTCCTCGGCCGTCTCCCTAGTGGTGCATTGCTCCTGTGTCTGGGTGCTGTCCTGGGGGTGGGGGTTGGAACTGTTAGCTGTCAGCTGCCTGCCCTGTGCTCCCTTGGGTTGTTTTCCACTGTTGGCACGCGGGACCCCCCTCCCCGGGCTCTTGGGGTCCCTTCACACATACCTCACTGTTGCTCGAACTCCCTTCCCCGTGCCCCGTGACTGTGCTGGGGTGGGAGGCTGTGGTCGGCGCGGCCACCGTGGTCTGTCCTCGGCTCTGTGGCGGGACAAGTGTGCTGTGTTTAGTGGTCCTTCCCATGTGTTCCCCCCCTCCGACCCATGGGGCCGGCCTTCCTCCCTTGGGTGTCCCAGGGTCCCTCCACTTAACCTGGCCCGTCCTGCACAAGTCGTGGTGCTGGCTCCCTTCATTTTGTTGGAGGTTTTCCTTCCAGACATATTGGGAGCCAGCGTACCCATGTCCTGTTTCGGGTCCCTTTTAAGGGCTCCCGGGCAGGCGGCAGGCGTCTCCCCAGGTGGACATGTCTGCGTGGGGGCCCCTGTGTGGCCTCTCTGGCCATCTCTCTGTGGTCTCGGCAGACCCGTTCCTGTGGGTGTGGGTGTTTGGGTTTTTACACGGACAGGGGGGTGTTGAACACCCATTTCCACCCACCTCCACCCATGGAGCATGCCAGCTCCTTCCTGGCTGCTCTGTGGATGTTGGTGAGTGTTGGTGGGTGGGTCGTGAACACACACCCACCCACTTGTGGACATTTACACGGGCACTCTCACACCCATCCGATGGGTCTTTATGGGTGTTCTTGGTTGGGTGACGTCAGTGTAAAAAAGGCCTAAATCCCAGGTTGACACTGGAGTTGTTGTAGGGGAAAACATATATCCAAGACCTTTCAAAACCTTTTTGTTAATTTATGAGAGAATATAGACTGCTCCTTGTCCAAGGAAAGTCTCCTTGTAATGGCAGATAGATGTATGTGAAATTACACCTCTCACTAGGTGTAGCTAGCAAGTACTGCAACACATACTGCAACATGCAGTTGTTTAACGTAAGATCATTCTCTTTTAACCAAAACCAGGAAGTTTCCATTTACTCACATAGGAACACCTAGTAGATGGTTTAATGTCATTCTCCAAAACTTCCCTGAGTTCTAGAGTCCAAGTATCCCCTAAGGCTCTAACCTGATTCTCCATGCAGTGAGGTGTACAACTCTGGGTACAGGATTGTCCTGTTCTTCTGCATCAAGAGGGTCAAGATTAACGGCAGGAGAATACTCTCGGTATATTTTCCTGAAGTGTGAAGAACCTTCGCCATTTGGGGATGATCAGAATCAGATTAGCCCCTTCTGAACAAATATTTTCTATTACCCTGTGCAATAGAGGCATAGGAGGGAATGCATAATGCAGTGCACATGTCCAGGTCAGAGTGAGTGCATCCCCTAAGGAGCTGGTTTCGTGACCTGCACGGAAGCAAACCTCTGGACATTTGGTGTCTATGGATGTGGCAAACAGATCCACCACTGGCTTCTCCCATCAGTGTACCAGGCTTACACACACACATGTGGACAAAGTTGCCATTCATGGTGTTCCTTTGTCATTCTGCTGAGCACATCTGCCCTGCTGTTCTCTGTGCCAGCTAGGTGAATGGCTTGAATGGTGACACCCCTAGAAATAGCCCAACGTCATATTTCCTGAGCTATTCTGCACAGTTCTGGGGAATGTGTCCCTGTTCAGGTAACAGACTGTTGTCATATTGTCCAAAGCTACCTGCACTGCTTGTCCTTGGACAATGTACTCGAATGCCTTTACAGCTCTGGCAATAGTTATCGTCCCCAGTTGGTTTATATTGAGACTTTTTTCTTGATCACTCCATTATCCAGTCAATGTCAGAGTGCCCAGATGCGCTCCCCAACCTAAGAAGTTCTATACTGGGTCAGACCAATCTACCTTATCAATCTGGTTTGATAAGGAATGCCAAAGAGAGAGATCTTTACTTAGGCGGATCTCAAGGCAACTTAGGTGAGAATCCACCAGTGAACTTAGAAAGTTCCTCCAGTTCAAGAGGAAATATTACTGTAACTTATTGATTGTAAAAAAATTGGACCACCAAAAGAAAAGCTGGTCTGATCTGATGGTTGCTGGTCTGATCTGGGTTGCGGCCCAGAAGTGTTACTCTAGACACTTCTGGGATCTCATTCGGCATTCGACTCTGGGAAGAAGAGCCGTGGGTGAGGCTGACATCCTCCCAGAGGACTGGGTTAATTTCTATATGGGGATTTTCTTAACTTCCCCACATCCTGGAAGCTGTCTCATTCCTGCACCCATAGATAGATTGACTTCATGGCCCTCGGTAACTGAGGAGGATGTTCTATCCCTCATTTTGCAGTAGAAATAAGGAAACGCCCCAGGTGATGATTACATCACCCCAGATCATTTGAAGTGTGCCCCTGAGTGGTGGGCCAAACTATTGACCGCTCTTTTTACTTAAATAAATGCCTCAGGGGAAATTCCTTCATCTTGGCTAAACAGTATATTAGTTGCATTCTACAAAAAGGTGATCCTATGTTACCCGCAAATTATCGTCCAATTAGCCTGCTCAATGTAGTGGGTAAGGTTTATGCCAAATACCTGCTCGGCAGATTCCAGTCATGGATGGATGATAATATTATAGTAGTGGAACAAGCAGGGTTCTGTAAAGGGAAGTCCACTGTGGATCATATTTTTATTCTGCATCAGATATTGAAACAGTATGTTGGCAGTCAGGGGAAAATGTTCCTCTGCTTTGTCAATTTACGCACGGCCTTTGACTCTGTCAACAGAGAACGTCTATGGGCCAAATTCAGTTCTACCTCACTTGATCCCAGGGTGCTCTATTTGCTGATTAAACTCCATTCTAATAACACCTTGCAAATCAGGCATGTGTCTATGAAACCTCCCACCCAAAAAGTGCAAGTAGCTTGTGGGGTCAGGCAGGGATGCATACTTGCCCCTGCCCTTTTCAATTTCTTTCTTAATGATGTGATTGAATTCCTGAATAGCCAGGACACCCATGCCCCAAAGCTTGGTGACAAGATAATCTCCACGCTCTTATACGCCAACAACACGGTATTGCTCTCTCAAACCCCTGTTGGATTGAGGAGAGTAATGCAGAGATTCGAGGAGTATTGCTCCATTGAATCCCTTTCTATCAATTATGATAAAACTAAGGTCATGGTAGTAAGAGCGCGGCGTCATGGTAAACCACATCGTTGGTTTATGGGACAAAACCAGATTGAGCAGGTCTCCCGATAAAAATATCTGGGGGTAATCATAGCATCCTCTTTAAGTTGGAAACCCCATTTGGAGGCAGCGCTATTCATGGCTAAGAAGACCTCTGCTGCTATTATACATTTCTTTTTCAAAGGCGGTGGTAAACTAGTTCTCCCTGCTATTAGACTTTTTAGGGCAAAAGTGATTACTCAAATGCTGTACACTTTCTCAATCTGGGTTCTGGGGTATATTGACAAACTTGAAGTAATTCAGAACTGCTTCTTGCGAATCATACTGGGAGTCCCAAAGGGTACCCCTCAGGTAATCCTGCAACATGAGTCATCGTGTCCATCAATTAGATCTCTTGCCCTTCCGATCCTGTTGAAATTCTGGCTAAAAATCCAATTTGACACCCACCAAGGAAGGTCTCTTATCTCCTTGGCATTAAATAGTGGGGCCTCTAGTGAATGGGATACCACAGTTGAGTCAGTGGCAGCAAAACTAGGATTCTCAAAGACCGCTTTGAAATAATTAGGCCAGAAGGGAGCTCTTGTAGTGCTTAAACAGAGAATTAACGACCAGGAGGAAAGCTCCCTTATGGTCTCCCAGAGAGTTGCTCCAGCCTAGCCCCAGCTCAGTTCATATTATAATGGGCCGTGTTACCTTAAAACCTGGCTAGATCCAGGGTCGGCCTTACTGCGAGGCGGCTAGGGGTGGCCGCCCAGGGCCTCGCACTTGGGGAGCCCCACAGTTCAGGGCTTGGT
>QEPC01000541.1:850221-865933 GCA_003113815.1 Sphenodon punctatus
GGCGTAGGTTTTTTTTTTTTTTTTAAACTGTTAAAGCCATGGCGGTGACCCCCGCAGGGCTTTGGGGGACACCGCCCATAACACCCTGCAGGGGGAGCCGCGGCTGGTCCACATTAAATCTCATTTGCCATTTAGATGCCCAGGCATCCAGTGTTGTAAGATCCTGTTGCAGTTCCTCACAGTCTGCTCGTGTTTTAACTACCTTGAATAACTTGATGTCATCTGCAAATTTGATCATCTCACTCTTAACACCCTTTTCCAAATCATTAATGAATAATGGTGAACAGCACTGGTCCCAGTACTGATCCCTGTGGCACACCATTTTTTACATCTCTCCATTGTGAAAACTGACCACTTAGTCCTACCCTTTGCTTTCTATCTTTTAACCAGTTTCTGATCCATAGTAAGACACTATCTCCTATCTCATGACTCTTTAATTTTCTCAAGAGTGTCTCATGAGGGACCTTATCAAATGCTTTCTAGAAATCCAGGTACACTATATCTGCTGGGTCTCCCTTGTCCACATGCTTATTTACACCTTCAAATAATTCCAATGGGTTAGTGAGGCATGATTTACCTGTTAACAAAATGTCTGTTAATAAGAGCGATGGAACAGGTTTTTTGAAAGACATTCCAGAGAATACAAATTTTTCATCTTCCCATATTGTAAGAGAGTTTAGTACTACAGCTGGTATTCTAAGCTTTTTGCATTCGCTATCAAAAGTGGGTTTAAAATGTCTTGGGAACCAAATTTGTAAAGGCCTCATAAACAACCTGGCATTATTTATTAAACTAGTTGTTGAAGCCATAAGACCCAATAATCTCTGGAATATTTTCATCCTTTGCTGTATATGACATTTTAAAGTCTTAATCACAGCAATCAAATTAGGAAACCTCTCTTGAGGGGTGAAAAGTTTATCCTCAACAGAATCAGTGTCTGCGCCAATATAATGTATGTGTTGGGATGGTGTAAACTTGGACTTTTCCTCATTCACAGTGAATCCAAGATCCCGACAAATGTGTAAAGTATTTTGTAAATAATTTGTTACCTCCTCAGGATAGCTACCAATTATCAACCAATCGTCGACATAGGGAAATATTTTTATCCCCCTGCCTTCAAGGTAAGCATTAAGCAATGACCGGTGACACTACCTTAGAAAACACCCTTGGTGCTGATGAAAACCTAAATGGGAGAGAGCAGAACTGATAGTGTGAGTTTTGAAACACAAAACTGAAAAAATTTCCTGTGTGATGAATGTAAATGCACATGAAAGTAAGCATACTTCAGATCCAAGGAAACATACCATTGTCCCATGCAAAGGTATTTTCTTAGGTGATCTAGGGACAGTATTTTAAACCTTTCATATTTTACAAACTTATTTAAGTCTATCAGAACTAGGATGGGCCTTAAGCCTCCATCTTTTTTGTTAACCAGAAAGTACCTGGAGTAAAATCCCATATGCAATTTTTCTTTTAATTCGGTTCAATCCACCTTTTATTTGTATCCCGCTCTCTCTCACCTACGGCGAATCGAGGCATCTAACAACAAAGGTAGAACATGCAAAATAATAACAACAACTATAGTTCAATACAAAAAACATAACCCAATAACCCCTCAGTTTATCACAGTATATCACAGTCATAATCTTCCATCACCAGCCTATTGCTCTATCGCTGCTGCCACCAGGGAAGAACCAAACCAATTTCAGCCCAGACTCCTGCTCTCACCAGGAGAAGGGGCCCATCCTTACTACAATTTACAATAATATACAACAATATTCGTTACTCAATATATAACAATAACTCACGTATCTATTAAATACAAAATAACCCAATCCCACCACAATAATAATCCCTCCCCCATCCCTTCCCCTGCTGCCACCAGAGGACGGTACTAGGGGAAAATCCCCCTCCCTTATAACTACCCCCCTAATATATATCCTATTATCCTATACCCGACTCCTCCCAAAAACAGACACAACTCACCCGGAATACTGCCCCCCCAGATCCCCTATGGTCCCCAAAGGTCCCCAAGGCTGCGGCCCTTTCAGCTCGCGGCCTGCAGCAGAGCCGCTGGCAGCTCCTCTTTATGCCCTCCCCCCCGGTAGCCACTTCTGGGTCGGGGTCAGGGGACATGCCGGCCCAGGTGCGCGACTCCTTTGCTTCCCCTGCCTCCCCCCCCCAGCACTAACTGTCCATGTTGTTGTTGCCCCGCAAATCTTTAGCAGGGACTGACAGCAGTGGTGGCGGCAGCGGCAGAGCATCCCTGCAGCAGCAGCAACATCAACAGTGGCACAACGAGCCCCCTCGGAGGTCTGGCAGATGGAAAAGCCCCGGTAAGGCTGTTCCCCCAGGAGCCACTGGCAGCTCCTCTTTATGCCCCCCCCCCCCGCAGCCACTTCCGGGTCGAGGTCAGGGGACAAGCCGGCCCAGGTGCACGGCTCCTTTGCTTCCCCCGGTCCCCCCTCCGCACTAACTGTCCATGTTGTTGTTGCCCCGCAGATCTTTAGCAGGACTTACAGCAGTGGCGGCAGCAGCAGCAGAGCATCCCAGCAGTGGCAGTGACATCAACAGCGGCACAACGAGCCTCCTCGGAGGCCCGGCAGGTGGAAAAGCCCCGGTAAGTCTGTTCCCCCAGGAGCTGCTGGCAGCTCCTCTTTATGCCCCCCCGCAGCCACCAAATTCATTCATACCTTTTGTGTATAATTCAACAACCTCTTTATTTAATGCTTCCATCTGAACTTTAGAAAATGCAACAACTTATAAATCCATATATAAATAAATAAATAGATTAACTTTGTAACTACCAGTAACTGGTGGTATTTCTTTAAAGTTAACTTTGTAACCATTTAGGTCCATGGGGGCGGGGGATAGATCTTTTATGCAATTAGTCCCCTTAGAGCCTAGACATTGTAAAGTTACAAATCATTTTGGAGAATTATGTCCTCCTATCTGTACTTCTCACCAGGATGTAGATTTTAGTTTCCCTAATATATTGAAAGAAGCTGGAAGTTGTAAGAGTCCTTTAGCTATTATTAAGGTAGGTGATTGTATATGTTCAAACTGTATTGAAATGGTTTGCAATCCGGATCTTGGTATTCAGCAACTGGGGAATATAGATAATAAGTCTAAAGAATCCATGGTGGATGGGGATATTTTGATGAGTTCTTTGTCCTCAGCATCTTCCTCCTTTTTGGTTATCTTTAAAGAGCCGATTGATATAGAAGGGTCAAGATTGGAGTTAAGGACATTATTGAGTGGGCTCTGGCTAATATGGTGTTCAAATTCCCATTTTTTTCAGAAGGACCAAAATGTTTTTGTGGAGCCTGCAACCCAAACTGAAGTTTTGTGAGAAGGATTCATCTTTAGAATCATCATCATCTTTAGATAACTATGCAGAAATATCTTGGTTAACAGTGGATGAATATAATGAAACATCTAAAATGGAACTATCGATGTCATGTGAAGTTGGTATAGGCTCTGTTCCTAGAAGATTGTCTGATATTTTAGACACTAAAGAAATTCCAATGGTCCATTCTGGTATAACTGTCCCTTCTTTGGATTATTCTAATATAAGTTCAACGGATATTTGTTCAGTTGCAATTTCATCAGAGTCTCCAAAAGTCTGACCAGAATCTAGTATACATAGGGTGTCTTCAGACGTTACGAGAACACGGTGAACCACGGTGAATACTCACCTGTGGTCACCGTGTCCCGTACATCTGTTTGCGGTGCGCCAGATGTTGACCACGGTCAATCCCCACATGGGGTCCATTTGAACCACGCTTCCCGGGCTAGCCGGGGGAAGGTCCCGGGAAGCATGGTCAAATGGACCCCGGGCCGTGACCAAGGAAAAGTCACGTCTGGCCGCGCGCCACGGCCCGGGATCCCCGGCGGGATCCCGGGCCGTGGCATGTTCGGCCGGACGCGGCGGCCGCATTGGCCCCGCCGCCCGCCCGTCTCCTCGGAGGGTGGGCGGCGGGGTGCGTGGAGGGGGCGGGGCAGTGCGGCTGCACGTTGCGCCGCACGGCCCCGGCCCCTCCCACTTTCCCCGCCGGGGTCCCCCCGGCACATCTGTTGTGCCGTTACGGGGTGACCCCGGCGAGGAACGAAGCCGGTGGTCCCGGTATGGGGCCAAAGGGCCCCGTATCGTCTGAAAGTACCCATTGATGGCCTCCAGGTTTCCTTCTTTGTTTGTCCACTAGAAGGGGCTTTCTGCTTAATCTCAGTACTCACAGAAGAGATTATAGAATTTTTATCAAGCAGGCTGGGTTTTACTTTTCCTCCGAATTCAGTTTACTTGGTTAGACAGGTTCTCTCATGTGGAACGTTTGAGAGACATGAGGTTCATTCTGTAAACTGGAATATAACAAAGGGTGTATGGAATTGGAGGAATAGATTGCAATCTTCTGATGTGTTTATACACAGAGTAGAGAATACCCTGGCAAGATCAATCCTGTATACATTGACTGGTCCTACTAAATCAAAAGAGTCTAGTATAGCAATAATAGGAACATTGCAAACATCTATGAATTTGAGAGAGTATCTATTTGCAGTCACCAGTTTCTGTCACCACCGCCTCTTTGAGGCAGTCCTGCACCCTGCCCTCCCTCAGGGAGACATTGACAATACCTGCCAGCAACAGCCCCAACATCACCCGGCTGACCTTGACCAGCCAGGACGGGCATCGGTCTAGTTCACCCGAAGCCTACCCTGCAAGGGAGTAGGGCTTGTTGGTCTAAAGGTAAGAAGAAAAAGGGCTGTGTGAGAGGGCTGGAGAGAACAACATTGGTAGAATGTATATAATATCGTTGTCCCTGGTAGGAGGACCGTATACTGAAATAGAGTTGGCATGTCTGATATCAATCCCGCTATAATTCAGTTAAATGCAACTATGGGTGATTTCAGACGTTACGATATCACAGTGAATCATGCTCAATTCCGCGTGGTGGCTGTGATCACGTAACGTCTGTTGGGGGAAACGGATGTTTCCCCCCAGATGTTACCACGGCTTGGGGTTGCATTAGACACGTGAGCAGCCGAAGCGGCGGGACCGGAGGCCGCCGCGTGTTGAATGCAATCCCATGCCGGGGTGAACCCCGGCGTCTTGTCTGGTCGGGCACCACGGCCCGGGATCACCGGCGGGACCCCAGGCCGTGGCGAATCCGGCCCGACGCAGCGGCCGCATTGGCTCCGCCGCCCGCCTGTCTCCCCGGAGGGCAGGTGGTGGGAGCGTGGAGGGGGCGGGGCCATGCGGCCGCACGTTGCACTGTGCAGCCCCGCCCCCTCGCAGATTCCCCGCCGGGATCCCCCCGGCACATCTGTTGCGGCATTACGGGGTGACCCCGGCAGGGAATGAATAGGGTGATTTCGGTACAGGGCCAATGGGCCCCGTAACGTCTGAAATCACCCTATGATGAATGTTTGAACAAAGGACCTCAGACCCCATAGGCAAGAGTCCAGCCTCTAGACCAACAAACCTGACTGTCTTGCATGGTAATTCTTTCTTGCTGTTGGTGGTTCAAATATCTCATGTGAACGAGCCCTCAGTCACTCTGTACCTCAGTTCTCTAACTGTACAATGGGTGCAGGGGTATAGTGAGGGGAGCATAGGACACATCCAGAGTAAAGAAAGAGGAAATGAAACTTACCTGGAACAAAGGAAGGATCCAGATAGGAGGGGCAGGGGTATGAAACTAAGGGAGGGGGGAGGAATGAGAGGGAACCTATACATACCATCCCAAGTCTGGGCTGCAATGATCAGCCCCCTCAATTTTGCCCCCTGCTTAATTTCAACCCCCTAATTTCAGAGAACAGAACTGGGGGTAGAGGGTCAGAAGGGTGGAGATGTCTCTCTCACTTTGGACTCCTTTTATTCCACTGATGAGAGATGCAGATATGGGAGGTGCTACTGTGTGTTAAAGCTTTTGAGGCTCTCGTGTACTATGCCAAGGGAGGTCAGACAGAAGAAAACAGAACCTACAGTTTGAGGTTAAGCAACTTTCCGGTTCCCTTTTTTTAAAAGTCATACATGACAAGGCCATGGTTTCATCTCTTTGCCACTCACCACTTCGAGAGCAGCCCTGTTGAAACCTGTAGGGCTTCAATTGAGTTACTCTAGAGTAAGTGGATTGCAGCCATAATCATTCTCTAAAGAAAACCAAAAGTTTGCAATTTCAAGATTTGAAACTGAGCATTGTTACTTATCTTCTATGGGCCTGAACCAAAGCCCATCAAAGTCAGAGAAGATACCTGCTGATTCTAATGGTTCTTTGGAGCAGGTCCCTGACTCTCACATATGTATATGCCTACTGTACACATGCTTCTTTTAAACAAAAAAAAAAATATCTACCTTTACATCAAATAGTACTTCACTTAGGCAGCAGTATTTAAAGCTGGTAACAGTTGTTGCAGCAGCATTGAACATTTTTTTGCAAGTACTGCAAGCATTGAACATGGCTTTTTTTTGCAAGTAGCGTATTGATAGTCTGGATGATTTCCCTGTTTTTGAGGCTTTTGTTTGCTTGGGTGTTTTTTTATATTTTTTGACCTGTTAAATCCAAATCGGTCTGTACCTTGTTGATACACTTTAGGTTTCTCCCTTAAACCGACATGGTGGCCAAGATGGATGTCACCAACAACCCCACCAGCATAAATGCAGCTTTTGCAGCTGCACCGTAGAACTGATTTTGATGAAATTTTGGATGCAAGCTAATATTAGGTCTATCTCTTATCCCAAAGCTTTTTAGAGGCCTACATTGAAAAATTACAAAATGGTGGCCCATTGAAATTTATTTTGGGCAACAGCAAAAAATCTGTTTACTATGTTAATGAAACGGACCGAGGCACTTGTAGAACATTAATAGGCCACTTTCAGACTTCCCCTCCCCATATTTTGGCTGTGGGAAGGTATGCGCACACCAGGATATGCGCAGGGTTCAGCCGTCTGAAACATGCAGAGATACAGAGCAGGAAATCCTGAAAGTGGCCATAGTTTGATGTACAAACCAGTCTTCTATGACATCATGATGCTGAGAAAATGGAAATTTAAAAATCCAAAATGGCTACCAAAATCACTACATCTTAATTAAAACTGGGATATACGCACTGTTTTGTAAGCAGAATACCAATTAAAGTTTTAGAACTAAAGAAATGGAATATGATATTACCTTAGAACAACCTTTACTACTTCTGGTTGGTTTTATATTAGACCTTTATATCTGTTTTTATATTGGCACATTCAATATGTCTATTGAAGATAGTCAAATGCACGATATGATTAAAAGCAATGAAAAGTGCCAGTGCTTTGTAGGAAACAGTATCACTTGACAGTTTTTATTTAGCAAAACATTAGTTTTTTAAAACAGAAGATTTGAAAACACCTAAATTAAAAAATGCAAGATTGGGTTTCTCCACACGTTTTGTCCACATCAAAAATCAGTCAGTGCTATCACTCTCTGATTCGCTACAGATGAATTCACTTTCAGTTCTACATGAATTGTCTTCTTCTGTGGTCTCACTTTCCATGTAGGAAGCGGTTGACAGATTAGTATCAGTATATCCAGTCGCACAAACACCACAAACACCACATTCCTTGTTTGGAACGACCCCAAATCCAGTTCCCGGCATAGGTCATCTACCAAAGCCACAAGCGCAGTCTCGGTGCCGTGCCATGCCACGGACGAAAGCCTGACTGAGAAGGATCAAGAAAACTAATGCGATCAAGATGCTCCCACAGCTGCCAGGCCACTACCTGTTCAATAACCTTCCCTAAAACCTCAAAAGGGAAGGTTAGAGACCAGCCAATAGCTGGCAGGGGAGTCAACATCAAGCGATGGTTTCTTGAGCAGAGGCTGTACCACTGCCTCTTTGAGACAACCCGGCACTCTGCCCTCCCACAGGGAGGTGTTGACCACCCCAGCCAGCAACAGGCCCATAGTCTCCCAGCAGGACTTAACCAGCCAGGACAGTCAAGGATCTAATTCACAAGAGGTAACCCTGACCACCCCCAGAACATCCACTGCATCAGCAGGTGTCACCAACTGAAACTGATCCCACAAAACCGGACATGACAGGGCTTCCATAACCTCTGGTTCCCCTAGTGTAATAAGTATGGTGTCGAAGTCATGGTGAATACGAGCGATTTTATCCACAAAAAAATCCACAAACATGTCACAGCAAGCAGTAGATGACTCCACTCCAAGGTTGAGGGAGGCCAGACAGACCAGCCCCCGCACAAGCCGGGAAAGCTCCACTGGATGGGATTTTGCAGACACTATGAGAGCAGCAAAAAACTCCCTCTTTGCTGCTTGCATAGCCACTGCATAGGCTTGTAAACTGGCTCTATGCCGCAATCTGTCAGGTTCAGCACGCGAACAACGCCACCATCACTCCAACTGCTGCCCATCTTGCTTCAGCAACTGCAGCTCCTCGGAGAACCAAGGACGCCTGTGGAGCTGTCGCCTAGGCAGCAGACGCCCAGGAGCCGTCTGATCAATGGCCTCAGTCAGCAAGGTGTTCCATAGCACAACAAGGTCATCGATGAGACAGTCGTCAAGGTCAGAGGGTAACTCCCCCAGAGCATTCCGAAACCGCTCCGGTTCCATCAGCCCCCGGGGGTGGAGCATCTGAATCGGTTCCGCACCTTTCCGAGGGCAGACGTGCCAGGAGCAAGGTCTGCAGGAGGTAATGATCCACACATGACAAGGGCACAGCGGATATCTCCCCCACTAATGGAGCACCCGCCTCAAGGCCAGTGCAAAACACAAGGTCTAAGGTATGTCCCCCCTGATGTGTTGGGCCAATAACCATCTGTGACAGGCCCATGGTTCACATGGCAGCCATGAACTCATGCTCCGCTCCCCCAAAGTCGGCGTCAGTATGAATGTTGAGGTTCCGCAAGATTACTGTCTTTGGGGACCGCAGCACCACCTCCAACACCACCTCTGCCAGAGCATGCAGGGAGGCTGCTGCACAGGTAGGTGCACGGTATACAAGCAGCACTCCCAAACTGTCACCTGCCAAATAAAACACAAGGTGGAGACCCTCAATACCCGGTATGGGTAGCACTGGATACCTCCTTGCAGACCATCCCTCCTTAAAAATCATGGCTACACCGCCCACTCCCCATCCCTCCGACCGTGGCTGATGCTGCCCGGAATACTCAGCTGGAACAAGATCAACCAAGATAGGCCCCAATTCATTATCCAGCCAGGTTTCTGTGATACATACGAGATTGGCGGCATAGTCCAGGATTGCTTCCTGGACAGTTGTTGCCTTATTAACCACCGATCTCGCATTTAACAGCAGCAGCACTGGGTTGGGGGCCCTCTGACCAAGAACCACCTGTCACTCTGCCTGGGGGGTAGTGAGCAGAAGGTGGAACAGGCACCTGTCCCGCTGCACTGATCTCACCTCCCCCCATCTCAGATCATATCTCCCTCATCCTATCACAACCCCTATGGCCACGCCCCCACACCGGCCCACCCGCCCAGCCCCTCCTTGGCTTTCCCGCCCTGGTAGCAGGGCCATATAAAAGGTGAAAACGTCCGACCATTCCCTTTTTTTCCTGGATGCTTTCTTACATCTTTTTCCCCCAGTATTCTCTTCAATACTCCAGTGTGGGTGTTGAAGATGCCTTGTTGTTTGTTCCTTCCTTTACAGACACTCCAGTAACTGTAGTCCATCGTACCACAAAGGTTGCCAACCCTGTTCTTTTTTTTTTTATAGCCATTGGTCTCTGGGTTCGGATAATCAATCACTTGAGAGAATTGTGTCAGATTTATGCTATCATATTAACCCGTTTCAGGTGTTGCAGAGCACTAAGAGTATCTGGAGGTAGCGTCTGGATTGTCTGGTTCTTCTTTTGCCTATCATACAGCCTGATTCTAGTGGCAATGTAGTCTTCTTCCTCTTTACCCACATAACAAGCACACTGAAAAAACTTCATGCCACTTTGTTCAACTTTTCTGCTGTGGCTAGGTTCTGATCCAATAATTTGTAGGACACTTATTAGTTCTGGATGGCACAGAATGTTCTTTCAAATCTTTGTTTTGCTGATTCTAAATAAGAAAGAAGTGTCACATCTAGTGACTGCATGCATGATGGGTAGGTTCAAGCACATGTCATGTCCTAAGGTGTCACAGATGGTCTTTACATTAACATATCAATCGCTGTCCACCATCTTAACCCACGGCTCCAACTCTTCCATCTCACTGTAGGCATACACTAGGAGCACAAGAACATCTGTATCCTTGGATACCACCACTATGGGAAAGGAAGATCTCACAGCATGAAGGACTATGCGTGTGTCAGCTTCCTCGTGGTTGCATTATTCTTGTCAGGTGTACTCTCCTTCTGTTAAAACAAGAGGAAATGCAAGTTTCTTCCTGCAATCTTCTCTCATCCAAAAGCTCACTAAGAACTTAATTAGTTCTCCCTTATTCTCAGGGTTGTGAAGAAAACTGGTCCACTTGGCTCCTAGAAGCATCTCCTGTTCTGAAGAACCAATATGGACTCGTATGCAAAGGTTGCCTCTTCTATTTCTTGAGCCTTTATTTTGTCCATTTTGTATAAAGCAAACACAATGTGCCGGGCAATAGGATTGCTTGAAGGTGGAGGCATGCAGTATCTCAATATTGAATCTCCATACTGACCCCATGTTGGTTCTGTTGGTAAGACATTGACTGCTGCCATTCCATCAATAACCCATGTTGCTCTCATTGGCATCATATTGCTGGCAGCACTGTATTCCTCAATCAGGTAATTTATGAGCTTGGCCTTGTAGCCTGTTCGCATACTACCCTCAGGATCTGCAACAGAAAGTGGTAATGATTGCACACAATAAGGGAAGAAAGCTCTTTTGTTAGCACACTTGGAATACAACAAAGCAAATGCTTCTTTGTCTTCCTTGATGACTTCAGTAGCCTTTCAATAGGGTTTTCCTTTTTTCAAATCCTGTCTTAGCCCTATTCTGCAGTAGCGGAGCAAAAAAGTTAACATTGTTAGACATCTCTCTCTCCTTCATAAACTTCTGCAGTAACTCCTCACCAATGTTATAGGCGCGAAGCATGTCATTGATGATCTCAAGAGGAACTTCAGCTTCTGTTGCTATATTTCTACCTGGACCTTCAAAGACATATTTATATTTCCTGAGTTCCTCAACCAGTTTGCATACAAACTCTTCATTTCTTGTGGTAGCTGCTCTAGTTTTTTCATTATGTGTAGGCTTCACAAGAAGGTTGGTTTGTTCCTGGAGAGCTGTACGCAGTTTGGCTAGATTGTGGGAGTTAACAACAAAGTTGTCTGCAGCCTCTATGCATGTACTGTATCCTCCGTGATGTGGCCCACCCTGCATCTTGACTTCTCTGTTGACTGTCACTTCAATGAGGTGGTCATCATGGATGGAAGAGAATGACTTACTAGTCCAGCTTGCACTAAACCCATTTTCTCCCAGATCATGGTAAGCCTGTTGATTTTCTTGCTTAAGTAACTGGAGGTCCAAAGTCATGTACCAGGAGTAATTATGCATGTCATAATAAAACATGACATGTAGAAGATGGCACTGGATTTGCATGTGTAGCTCCAGATTTTGCTCTCTACAGGCACTTATGATGGCCATAAACTTGCTTACACACTGCATGTTATCAACAATCCACATACACAGAATTACTGGTGTCCATGTGTAAAAGATGAGAACAAAGGTGAGCAAAATAGGCTAGCAGGTGAGGGCACCTTAGATAGACTTAGTCGTTTGCAATAAAAGTTACTGCCTTCAGACGGAAGGAGGGCTTCAACACATGGAATCGCACAAGTGCTTCAAAGCTCTGCTTGTGGAGACATGTACAGTGGGCATGGTGGTGGCCTTCCAGTGCTCAATCCACAGAACCCTGTGCAACCACGCCTGCTCACACCCACCAGTCTCGTAGGCCAAGTGTTGCAAGTCACTTGTATAGTATTCTCTGGTTCTCAAACAGTGTATGCAGATCTCCAAGTACATTGATAATTTCAGGATACTTCTGCAGACCTTCTTTCCACACTATCTGTACAAGTTTGCTGTACTCTGCTTGATCACTGTGAACAAAGAGATGGTGTAGATTGAGTTTTTGAGCAAGGCTCCTCACATCGTCTTTTGCAGATAGTGTCATCTGGTTTGTATGGTACAATGGGCAAATACTGAATAAAGCTTTTCCGTGTCTCAAAGGTTGTAACTTTCTTCTGGAAATTTGTCCACATGCCAAGAGACTGCAATTCCTCACCGATTTGAATTTTATTGGCCACGGCCCACGTAATGTCCTTTCTGAGGTTCTTCTCAAGTAGACTGAAATCTGCACTGTCCTTGTAATTGTCATACTTGGTTCTTGGCGGACCCTGTCTGTTATACTTTCCAATGTGGTATTCACCAAACATTTATTTGTTGTTTCCATCTGTTGGAAAATTGACAATTTCTAAGGCTGGATTTTCTTCCACATGTTTTGGTAACATTTCGGAAATATCAGGGTTCTTATTCTGAAACACAATAGCATTGGTGAAATGGGTTGTACCACTGCCAGTTGTGGTTCTCTCCATTCCATCAGAGTTATCAACATTGAGGGGGGATTCAGACATTCTGATTTTTGCGAATTTTTTTTAAAAACGAATGTTTCATGCATGTCTGAACACATAAATTCGATTAAATGCGGTCAATATCGCACTAAAGAAATCCGACTTTCAAAGCTACTCAAACCTACCTTTTTGCTGTCCGTTTTCAATAAATCCGCACTTAACAGCAGTGTGAAAGCAACATCGTACTGGTTTTAACTAGTGTGTAATCTTTTCTGATGTGAATGCAACCGTGCTTCCAAGTGCGCTGTTTTACTCCTGCCCCTACCGGAAGCAGTGAGACCAGCTGGAGCCCTGTAGTTGCCTCGCTGGGTGCAGGCTGCAGCCAGCTTCTCCCCAAAAAAGTTCTTCCCCTCCATGTTTCCCCTCCATGCTTCTCCCCAAAAAAGTTCTTCCCTCCAAGGGACTTTCAATCATCTGCCTCTGCCTCTACCGTAGTGCTGCAGCAGTAGCAGCAGCGGGATACCGGAAAGAAACCAGGGAGAGAAGCAGCGCGCCTCACTATGCGAGGGGCTTCTTTCCAGCAGCCTCAGGCTCTCCGTTTTTATTCCCTGATTCTACAAAGTAGCAACCTTTGCTACAAAGGTTGTAGCAAAGGTTGTTGCAAAGTTTGCAAAGTTGCAGCAAAGGTTGTTGCAAAGTTGTAGCAAAGGTTGTAGCAAAGTTGTACTTTGCTACAAAGTAGCAACCTTCTGGCTCCCCACAGGCCACTTCCTGTAACTGAACCGCACTGAGCAGCCGGGTAAGCACGCACTACAAGAAGGTCTGAATGCATTATTTCGCTGTACTTAAAAACGGTATGGCATGCATGTGAATGCAACAGGACTTGTTAACAGCGAACTATTGAGAACCAGTTTTTAAAAATCCAGATAATTGCTGCACGTGTGAATTCGCCCCAATATGTGCTGGAATGCTGCCAGCTATTGTTCCTTGTGGAATGATAGATTTTCTCTTTTTGGTATAGGTGATGCCATGCCCTAGACGATTTATCATCTGAGTAGACTGCTTGCTTCCTGTTATTTGGTGTGTTACGAAACTGAGAACAATCTGTTTTGGTGCAGGCTGTTTTGTAATAAGGGAATGCCCATCTGAAGCAAGGGATGAGGCTTTAGTTATCACAGTACCTGGTAAACTTATAGCATATCCTGTGTTTTTGTCTACGTTTAGGTTAGGGTTTACACTGAATGCAATTGTGTTAAAAACGTGGTGATTGGGGTCAAATTTATTAAGGTCATTCACTATATCATCAGGGTTCTCTGGCATCTCACAGATTGTTGCAGTTGCTTGATTATTAATCATCTTTGCACAAGCACTTGACTGCATCTCATCACTAAGTCCACATCCAGACAGTGCTGCAAAAACATATGTACAAGGATCTACATCTGCTGGATGAACAATGTTTCCACCATGTCTGGGTCAAAGCTCACATCTTCCTCCCAAAAGTCAATAAGCTTTGCTTTTAATCTTTTAGTTGAAAGATTTTTGTCTGCAACACCATGCTTTTTGTTCACATCTTCCCAGTCTTTCTGGATTTCTGACATGAAAAATGACTTGGTGGTGGAACAAGTCATGGAACTTTGCATCAGCAGCATCTCTGAGCTGTTCACTTAAGTCTGTTACATAGATGATGCAACCCTTTTAGTTTTTTGATGCTGCACAAAAGCACAGTAACGGTGATGATGAACTAATGTCTGCTACTGCAACTGACTCTTTTAAGGGTCTTCTGACACAGAAAGCACAGGTCATCTTCATATAAGGAAGCTACTGGTTGGGAATACATATTAACAAATTTTGGGGCTCACAGGTTGAATGGTAAACATAGTTTTTTTACTCACATACAGGATTGAGGTGTAACCTGCTCTTGTACTCTTGACAGGATGGATGTTGTGTCTCAGTCACTGGTTGCCTCAGGAGTCAAGTCTCGGTGGGTATTTTCAGATGTTATGTGGTCAATGTCCACCACAGTCAATTCCCTGTGGTGGCTTGGACCACGTAACGTCTGTTGGGGGGAACGGATGTTCCCCCCCAGATGTTACCACGGCAGGGAATCACATTCACCACGCGAGCGGCCGCAGAGGCAGGACTGGAGGCCATCGCGTGGTGAAGGCAATTCCCCGCCGTGGTGACCCCCGCCGTCACGTCTGGATGGTGGCCACAGCCCGGAATCCCCGCAGGGATTCCGGTCGGTGACCATAGCGGGCGAGCGCTGCTGCAGCATTGGCCGCGGCGGCCGCCCGTCTCCCCAGAGGGCGGGCGGCGGGGAGCATGGAGGGGGCGGGGCCGTGCAGCCGCACGTTGCGCTGCGCGGCTCCGCCCCCTCCCCGATTCCCCGCCGGGATCCCCCGGCACGTCTGTTAGGGCGTTACGGGTCATCCCGGTGGGGGATGCATTCATTGATTTCGTGACGGGGCCAATTGGCCCCATCACGTCTGAAAACACCCTGTGTTAGGCCTCAGTCCAAAGCCACAGCAAGCAGGTTATCTTCCTCACTCCTTGGCTGGGGAAATCACCAAGGTCTGTGGGAGGTCTGCCAGTCCAGACTTCCAGGTCCCAAATGGGAAAAACTACCCTCCAAGGAAACCCAGTTGTTCTCTAGGAGACCACCTTCTCCTCACCCCTTGTTCACAGTCTCTCCCTCTTGTGCCTCAGAGAGAACCAAGTCCCCTAAGCTCTGGCTTCACCCCTCCCCATTCTTCTCAGGGCCTCTTAACCCTTTAGCAGCTGGCCTGCATGCATTACACATGCAATGAAATCAATGGGTGTTTTTAGACACACATTTCTCCTGGATGTTTGCTGTAACATCCAGAACTTTCTGTGTGTCTAAATCACTCATTCAGATCTTAAACATCCAGATCTTTGAACTTCTCTGTGAAACTTCTCCCAGAACTTTTGTGTGTAAAAGATTCTCCTGATAAACTGCTTTGCTCCAGGCAGCTGTGGTCAGTTGGTTTCCATGACAGCCTGTCATATTTACAGCTGCGGCTACTTTAGGCTGTCTCAGGGCAGTGTTTGTGTGAAGAATGCATCCAGGAACTGCCTCAGGGCAGTGTGTGTGTGAAAAATGAATCCAGAACTTACTTGTGGACTTGTAAACCCAGAAGATTGAAACATC
>QEPC01000541.1:868125-892349 GCA_003113815.1 Sphenodon punctatus
GCAGGGGCAGGGCACTGCCCCAGGTGCCCTCAGGCAAGGGCCACCACTGAGACGTAGCAAATGTTCAACAGTGCGGCTGCAAGAGCTGAGTTTACATTAGCCATACTTATTCCCTGCCCCAGCTAACCAACCCCCTCCACCAGCTCGTCTCTCAGCTCTCCTTTGCACTGAAGATATTTATACAAAGTTGTATATCCAATGCTAGAAGAGCTACAAAAGGCATGCACAGCTTAATGATTTCTTCTATTCTGTTCAACATGTCATTATTTCAACGAGAACCTTTTATTAAGTTCGTCCTCTTTCCACCGTGCACCTCCCCAGGCCCCTAGCACATAGAAACAAGGATCAATGTGGCCCGTCAACTACTGCTAGAGATGTTTTATAACGTTATTACATGAAATATGCTTGCGTGACTTAAGGATTTCTTCCATTCATATTCACACGCTCTTTTTTCCCCTATCTAACATTTATTTACAGCACCAAAATTTACCAGCAAATATCTGAATCTAAACTTTAATGTTCTGTTCCATTCAGTTTTACTAAACATTCAAAATAAGTAATAAAATCAACTGTAACAATTTTCTGTCACAATCTGGAAGTGCAGTGAAGAAATACTCTCATGTTACAGATAGGCAGAGATTGCATAGAAACTGTGTCTCGCCTTAACAAATAGAGACGCGATTGCACCTCTATAACAAGCATTCCCAGTTCCTCTTACCCAACATCAGGTATTAACAGGCATCAATACACTGTCTCTGCCCACAACAGTGAGTGATTTCAGAAGTGACGTGGTGAATGTCCACCACAGTCAACCTCAGTCAAACGCAGGGGGTGGTGAAAGCACCGTGAATGTCTGTTTGCTCGCATCCAGATGTTCACCACAGTCAAATGCAGCCCGGGGTGAAGCTAACCACGTTTCGTGAGGTCGGGGTGGGAGGAGGTCCAGAAGTGTGGTGAATGGTCACCACGGCAGGGGTGAATGAAAAGTAAATTCTGAATGGAAACCCGCAGTCGCGGTGGAAGGAATTGACCCCAGCCGCCATGCATTCTGGGGCTCGAACCGCAGTCCACATCTCCACTGCATGTCTGTTGTGTTCCCTTGGCCCATGTTCTCTCTGATTGCCCCTGGGCAGTGATCTCGATCCTGTCACTTCTGTTGGGGTTGCATGTGTCACCACACCCCGCGGTGAATCCGTTCACACCAGGGTGGGATTCACTGTGGTGAATTGGAACGCATCACTTCTGAAATCACCCAGTATTTAGACAGCTGTCCTTGACTACACTGTCTGACTGTTGTCCTCAACTGACTCCCAGGCAACACTGCGTGCTGACTATAACACCCCTTCTTCCTGCCAGCAACCATTTTGCGACATCTCAGTGGCCATTTTGGGACCTACCCAATCCTCTGTGGCTCCACTCTGCCACAGTCATATTGCACTAAACACAATAATAAAAACTAAAATTAAAAATCAGACACAATTCCTAAAAAATACAAAAGGACAATAAGTAAAACAAAGAGTACAATATACTACAATGGCTAAAAAAGATCAAATCAATAAAATTAAAATTTCTGAAATCATCTAATTGATTTTAAAAAGGCAAAAAGACTACGTAAATAGGGTCCTATCATCCAGAGATCCTGCTACCTTGTCCTATCCACTCCCACCCATTCCATGCTCCCTCATAGACCTGCCCTACCCTACATTTGCTCAGTTTATATATTTCTACTGGCTACACTACCTGCCTGAGGAAGGGCCCTGTGTGGCTCAAAAGCTTGCTTATTTCCAACAACAACAGTTGGTCCAATAAAATACATAATTCGAGCCACTTTGACTGCTTTTAGATGATTGGGCCTGCTCGCACGATGTGCTCATGTGCTTTTCGTCTAATCACTGCTTGTGGTAGCTATAAAAGTCACATAAGCGTATCGCACGAGTATACCATGCTCGTCTAAAAGTGACCTTTGTCTCCCTATCACCCAGAAAAGTCTTAAGAGTGATGGGGTTTTTGGTATCTAATTGGCTCCAGAAAAAGGCTTGGTGTGCTCCATAAAAGCACACAACAGGACAGTAAAAAGTCTTTAATCATGTAAAAATGTTTTCATGATGGTGGGTTCCTCCACACCACTCAAAAAATATTGGTGCATAAAGTGCTCACAGACAATATGCAGTTGTGTCATACATCTTGGAAGCCTGTTGTGTGGAGGCACAAGGGAATGGCTCATCATAGTGAGGAAAGGAAGGAGGTAGAGGAAGCTGTATTCTGAGAAATGATGATCAGGAGGAAATGTGAGCCTCTTGCATTGGGGGAGGGGAAGTATCAGCTCTGAGAGAAGCTAGCAGTAGTTTTTCACTGGAGAAATTAAATACAGAAAAAGTGTGAACATTTTCTGCCAAGAGAGGAACCTTGATGCCTCCACAAGAATCCGTTTAACTTCCTCTGTCAACAACTTCAGAGTGAGCTTGCAAAAATCCTGGAATCCTGATTGGCTGTCCCTCAGATGCTTAATACCAGATAAAGACAGTATTGTGACAGCCCTGCTTTTACAGGTCAACAGATCTTTATACAGTTCCCTAAATGAGCAATATTTCATGGGGAATATGTGCAGTTTTCTCTCCAGAAATATGTGGGACCTGATTCTCCTCTGCTTTGCACCTGGGGGTCAGTTCTCTCTCTGCTTCAGCTGAGCTACATATGACATAGGAACAGGGGTACAGGGGACTAATGAATCTTTACACTTTACACTCCCCCTATTCTTGATGCGGCTATAGGTCTACTCAGTTCTCTGCATAATTAGAACCTTAAAGGTTTTATCATTTACATCTAACCGCTTATAGTACTCCAGGATCATTCTCTGTATTCTCTTGCCATGCTCCCTGCACCTGTGGCTGCAAGAGGTGGGGGCGGTATGTCACAGAGCTGTCAGCTCCGCTTTGATTTTGCTTTTCTCTGGAGAATTCTCTAGTGGGCAGATCTGTCAGAGACACAAAGGAGCTGTATGGCAGAGAAAAACAGATGTAATCATTTGCACCTGGACAAAACTATCTCCCCATATTCTGCTTTGGTGATGTTTCACACCCACGTTGCACTGACTTTACAAAAACAATCCTCTGTCAGGATTCTGCTGCTGCTAATAGCTAGCACTGATGCCAAACCTATTCACTTCAACAGGACTCGTGTCTGCACTAAATGCCAATGCCAGTGCTACACCCTCAGAGGGTTCCTTAAATGACACAAGGGACAAAGTAGTGCAGAATCAGGGTTTAAGACATTTAGTAAGGGCAAAGGAAATGCTAAAGTGTAACACCCATAAAGAAACCCAGGGATGAAGAGACCCTAAATGGAAATAAAAGTAGCACACAGGAGAGACAAGGGGGTCAGTGGGACACATGGCAGAATTTCCCAGAAAAAAATAGTGAACAAGAAAGTGGAGTTCTGGGTTCTGTTACCAATTCTGGGAAGAAAGCAGGGTCTAGGAGTTATAGAGGAAGAATGGAAATCAGAGCTCCTTTCTTCTGTTCCTGAATCTATAGCTGGAGCTATGTAAATAATTATTAATAGTGATTAAATATACCACTGACTCACTGGATGACCATGAGCAGGTTATTTCTCAGTGATTACGTTTACTCATCTGTAAAATGCTTATATGATTTCATCAGTTCCCGGGGGGTGTTGTGTTGCATAATTGATGCTTACAAAGTGTTTTGAGATCCTAAAAAAAAAAAAAGTTTGCATAGTAATAATAAATACTTACGGTGCAATCCATTTCCCATTGAAGTCAATTGCTAAACTCACATTGACTTGTATGGAGCTGGATTGTGCCCATTGTATCTACATTTACAAAGTACTGTGCAAACTTTATCAAACAGTCCTCAGAACATCCCTGTGATGTATATAATGCTCTTCTTAGAGATGAAGAAACTGAAGTAGGGAGTGACATGGCCTTCATTCGCCCAAGATTACATAGCAAATCAATGGGTACTTTCAGACATGATGCTAACCACCCTTTAACCACCCTTGGTGGTTATTTATGCATGTTGCAGGGCTGCATAGGGCACCAATACAGCCCTGCAACATGCATAAATAACCACCAAGGGTGGTTAAAGGGTGGTTAGCGTCATGTCTGAAAGTACCCAGAGTCTAAACCAGGATCAGGATTGAGGAATTCTTGGCTCCCCATACCTCTGTTCACCCCATCAAACCATAATAAGAAGGGATGAAGAAATTTAGGCTTGAGAAGTTTGCTAACTAAACCCAAGGCCCTTCTGAACATCTGCAAGGAATTTTGTGTTCAGTGTTTTAATTTGGGTGTTTGTATCTCAGTGGTTTCTATACTTTTGTAAGCCAGGCACATTTTCCAGCAAGCCTAGCCTAGGACTCAGTCCTCCATCCATTGAAGTCAATGGCTCAGTTTCCATTGACTTTAATGGTGAAGGATTGCACCCTTAGTTTTCTTAAGAATCTTTGGTCAAAAACCTTTTAAAAATCCTTCTGAAAATCCAGATACACTATATCAACTGGGTTGCTTATATCAACATGTTTTGTTGACACATAATAGATTGGTGAAGCATGGCTTTCCTTTACAAAAACCCTGTCCGCTCTTCCGCATTGTATAATGTTTGTCTATATGGTGAATAATTGTATTCTTTAAAATGGCTTCTACCAGTTTCTCTGGTATTGATGTCAGGCTCACCCATCTATAGTTTCCAGGGTCACCTTGGAGCATTCTCAGAAGTGACTTGTAGGGGCAGCATGGAGTGGCATGTGTCGCCCCCAGATTTTCAGGTGTATAGAACCCCTGCCCAGCCCTTCAACCAGTTCCCACTCCTGTGCCCCTCACTATCGACAGTTACCAGTCACCTATGAGCCCTCTTAAAAATCAGCATTACATTAGCTACCTTCCAGTCCTCGGAGGCAGAGTCTGATTTTAGAGTCTGATCTTAACTCTGAGAGCACCAACCGCACAACCACACTGAAGAGGAAGGAACAAACTGTGTCTGTCCAACCCCTCCCCCCCGGTCATGCTGATGCTTGCAGGACCACTGGAGTGAATCTGACTGGCTGTGTACAAGTGTCCTCAAGGAAAGGCAAGACTACAATCTTCAAAGCACTTCCTTCAGTACAGTCCCAGTAACTTCACTGGGATTACTCCTGGGTGAGTGGTTTGAGGATTGTTGCCAGAAGAAGTGAGCAATTAATTTGTTTTTAACACCACACACCAAGCCATTTTCCTCTGAAATGAAGCTGCTGTCTATGTGCCAAGCATGGGGAGGGACTGCTCTCAACATTTCCTCTGAAGGACATCAATGCAATGTGAGCATTTGTTTCTCTACTGCAGCATGGTCCCTCCCCCCTTGGGTACAGGATGAAAGGTTTTGTAAAATGCTTAGAGACCATTAGTGAAATCATTGTGGTTCTTCACCTAGCATTTGCTAAGCATGAGAGGGAATAAAAATCTGATGTGATAGCAGAACATTCAGCTACTGCTTCAAAAACATTTCCTGTATTGTATTGACATTTCTATAGAGCTTTTCATAAACAGCATCTCTGAAGATTGTACGGATCCACAAGTTAGTTACAGATCCTGTCTTTAGTGGGTTCCCTGGGCCAATTTCTGTCCTTAGAGGCACGCAAACAACACCCACTGCCTTTGCTGAAAGTTAGACAGCCATTTTCAAGGGCAGAATTTGGTCCTTAAATTACAGGTAAATAAAACAGGCACAATGTGCTTTCTTTCACATGTGACCAAGTGCCTCACAACCTGATCAGTTGTAGAACTGTTCAAAGAAGAGAAGTTTAACCAGAACACTTAAGGTTAATCACTGTTACGATGGGGCCTTCCAGAGCTGCCGGTAAAATCATCAGAGAATGCATCTCTCAAAAGAACAGCAAAGAATTATTTGCTCTGGAATTCAGAAATGATTCTCAACAAGAGCTGGAATATTTGATATTTTGTTTTCTTGCAATAAATACACTTCAGCGAGTTTGTAGGGGCACAATCCTAAGTAAACAGCTCAGCTCCTATTGACTTCAATGGACGAGGATAACACCCTATAACTGATTTTGATTATGTCTGTGGCAATGAATGATCACAGTAATATCTGTGAGATTTAAAGGAAGAAAAACTAATTATTCAACTCTTGGTATCAGAAAATCATTTCCTGAGATTCATATTTAACCACAAAACATCTGTGATATAGTATGTGTAAAACCTTTGGTTTAATTTCAAAAACAAAACTCAGTTTTATGCATCAGTGGTCAAGTGTCCTGGCCAAACACCAAATCAGGTGATTGCACTGTGCCTTCTTAAATTCTTCTTTTGCTTTCAATTGGCTGTTCTTCACTTCCCCATCTCACCTCTCCTCCCGTACACTCAGCACATATTTTTCAAGCTCAGACATGTGTTTTTATTTATTGTCCCTGGCACAGGGCAAAGCCTCTGAAGGAGAACAATGATGACTCTCTGGGCTCTATTTGTTCTTGTGTCTTCTAAATCCCTAGATCAGAAAACTTGATAGTTACTGGAGCCAAGTATTTCTTAAATATAATAACTGTAAATTCTCTTCAATGTTTCATCTGTCCTTTTTACGGCTCTTAGCAGTATCTTGAGTCCTGGGTTATTGCATCCCAGAGGAATTGACAGGGCTTCTGAGCAAGGATGTCAGCAATTGTGTTTTATAAATTCATTTGTTAGGAAAATTGAGCCTGTCAAAGATCAGATGCAACTCCAGATCAAAGTCTATGGAGTCCAACCTGTGGGCTTTGCCTTGTCCTTTACAACTTTCCTTAGGTTGGAAGCTGACAGCTCTAAAGTTAGAAGAGATAGGTACACTGGGGTGAATTTTTGCTGTATCTCGTGGTAACTGTAAGTCAAGAGCAGAATCTGTGTCTAGTGCTCCATGGGCCTTTCAAATTGCTCTGGGGTGAAAGGCAGCTTTGTCAAGGAGGGTGTGAATCTCTTATGCTTTCCTCTCTCCTCTTGACGCTGCACAGGTTCCTGAGGAAGTAGAGAGCTATAGCACCAAGGCCTCCCTACAGTGGGAGCCACCAGACCCCACCCCTGGTTTGCCAGTCGCTCCACCCCCTTGTTGGGTTACTTCATCTCGTTCCTAAGCCACGCCTGTAGGGGGTGCGGCTATCTCAAGACACGCCCCCTTTCCTAACTGTTCCGCTTCAGGGTGTGTAAATCTCTCCAGTGCCGCCGCGTTCCTGGCTGGCTAGCTCCTCCGGGGGGAGAGTCTTCTCTCAGTCCCGTCCCTCCTCCTCGTGGCGCTGGGCTGGGGTGGCTGTGCTGTGCGCTTGCGCGCGCGAGAAGGGCTGGGAAGAGCTGGCAGGTTGCGGTCGGCGCGCCAGGCGCCTAACTCGGCATCGCTCTGTGGGGGAGCGGGGGGTGTCGCGAGCCTCCCGCTCCATTCGTCCCACATCCCCTCTCGGTGAACAGCGCACTCTCCTTCCCCGCTGGTCGATGAGCTGCGGAGACCAGACCTGCTCGCCGGCCATGAAGCGGCAACCGCCCGGAGTAGCCGGAGAGGAAAGGAGGAGCTGCCCGTCGCGGCGGCGGCGCTGAGCGGATCCCTGCCCGCGAGCGGGAGGGGGCGTGGGAGCTGCGGAGGAGCCGGCGGGAGGAGGCTGGCGCTCGCCGCCTGAGGGGGCGGGGAGCTGCGGGCCTGGGGTGTCTGGTTGTGCGAGGTGCTCCGGCTGGGTCCCCCTCGCTCTTCCCTGCGGTGGGCGAGGCACAGAGCGTCTGTCCCTGCTCGGCCCAGCGCTGAACCTGACCCAAACACCAGGGCCACGCAGGAGGCCAGTGCTTGAGAGACACAGCGAGCCCCGCTTTAGGCTCGGCCAGAGCGGACCCTGGCGAGCTCCTGGTCGCCAGCCAAAACCTGCCTGTTCCGGCAATCTTGCCTTATCAGCCGTGTCCACGCTTCCTTGCTTAACCTCGCCTTGGGCAGCTTCTTTAAACCCTAAATCATTCGGACCATCCTGAACGGCTGGGCTGTCTTGCCACCGTCGCCGCCGGGATTACTTTCTGTGCTGCTCTTCATGATCTAATCCCCCTCTTTGAGTGTGGATGGAATCACTTACACACACAGCTAGTATTTCATGATTAAGCTTGGCTTTTGAAGAGCCTTTCACCTCAAAACAACAACAACAACAACCAAACAACCAAACTGTTAAGACTTTTTGGTTGAAGATGATCCCTAAGTGGACTTCATTGTGTTGGAACTGGCTGTCTTCTGTGCCAGTCTTGGTCCTGTTTAACTGCTGTGTTTTACTGGCTAGTGCAGATAATAACAGTCAAGTATACTACACTGCCCTCATCAATGTGACTGTGTCCAATCCAGACCGAAGCACTACTTTGTTAAGGATTGATCGTGGACGCTATGGGCAGGATTCCCCCAAAGTAGATGTTAGAGGCCTGCTTCTGGCACCATTGCCAATCAATGGAGGTAAATATTTTGTGCTTCCCTTCTTTATTTTTTAGGTTCTTTTCTGCATTTAATAGATGTTTGGATGCTGAGGAAATCTAGGAAGTAGAAGATATTGTCAGTCAACAGAATATATGTGGTTAATATTTTCCCAGCCTGTGGCCATCATAAACTTTTAACTTCATCACAAAACACACTGATCAGTCTCTTGCTGGCAAGGCAGCGGCCTCTGTATATAAAACTTGTAGATCTTGTGAGTTCTGGAAAGGGGGAGGGGAAAGCTCTCTTCAGAGGAAGTCTGTGCCTTGTTCGGTTGACTTGAGCAACTGAACATTGCTCAAAGTTTGGGTTTTTTAAATCCAGGCCAACAAAATGTTGGTTCTACATGATGGTCAACTAATGAAAATGAGGGTGAAATATTATTATTTTGGGTAGTTTACTAACCCCAGTTTAAACCGATGCTAGCTCACAATAGGATTTCCTTATGTTCAGTATTGGTTTCTCTTGTAATGATATGATGAACTTCCCAGCTGCATAAAACTACACAAGCTACTGCAGCTAATACACTTTGTAGGGGGGGGGGGAACCCTTCTGATTACCCAGGCTTGCAGGGTGGGTGAGCTGTCAGCCTTGATTCCTGAGGTGTCTCAAATACCCAAAGTGTGCTTGAATTTGGTGTAAAAACATGAAGTGTCTATCTCTTGTTAACGTGAGATGTGTATTTCAAGGTGACTTTTATCACTTTCAAGTGAAAAGGTGTCCTTTAATATTTCTAAACTTCATTGCAGTTTACCTTCTTAATCCTCAAACTTTAATCCCCATACACACTAAGTGGCAATAATTTACCTATGATCTAGCAAATGATGGTGGTTTTGCCAGAATGGAAACAAGATATTCCATGCTAAGCAAGCCAGAAAAGTAAATTTTTCCTTAAGTTAGATGCATCATAAAGGGCTTAAAAAGGCTGCCTCTCTTCTTGGAAAATGGACTTGATGGATCACACATCTGTCTCCTAGACATTCTGCTGAACCCTCCTCCCCCCCCCTCTTTCTCCATCTTGATGGTTCCCCCCCCCCCTTGTTCTCCTGCATTTGGTTTCTTGTAGCAATTCTCTGTTTCTGACCTGGTGTGCTTAATTTCTACCCCCATAATATTTCATCTACTAAAATGATCAGTAATGTTGCATCCCTTGTCTCTCCCTCTGTTCCCCCTTCCCTGTCTCCCCTCTCCCTGTCTTTAGATTGTAAGCTCTCAGGCAGGGACCATGTCTCTCTTGTTTTTTGTAAAGCGCCAGGTACATCGCTGGTGCTATATACATGCTTATAACAATACTAATAATAATAGCGAACATTGACATTGTGTGCTCATACAACTTTAAAGCTAATTTCCCAATTGAATTGATAGAGAAATATGTTACCCCAGTGTCATTCTTTCAGGCTGTGTGCAGTTTCAAGAGGACACTGATTATATGAACAACATTTGGAAAGCTATCTTTGTAGTCATAAGAGTTACTTATTTTTTAAAATGTAACTTCTAGGGTCTGCATTATGGTTTACACCTCTGGGCTAGCCTGTAATAAAGTACAATTTTTGTTTGCTACCCTAGAGGTTTAGAACATGCTAGTTAAGTCTACTGAAGACGTTATACTAACTCCAGATGAAAACCACATGATTGTGTGAAGTGGGGAGGAAGATCTAAAATGCAAACATAGCTGCCCTGTTGGGAACTGATCTACTGGCTTCTAGTACTCTCCTTCCCCCCCCCCCCCCCCCCAAGACTCCATCCTCTCTGGTCTATTCCAAGGGGTGGGGGAGAGAAATCAGAGTGCTATCTTGTGTTGAGACTGGAGGAGGAGGAGGAACAGCTAGAACAAGATGTTCTAGTAACTGGTATTGTAAAATAAAAATATATAATATTTTGAAGATATGAGATTTTTATAAGCATTATCTGGCCTTTTTCAAGGAGCTGCAAGAAGAAGAAATTGTCTCTGAAATTTTTTAAATTGTTGTTTTATACAGTGCTAGCAATGTGCCTGGTGCTGAACTATTCTAAGAGATGGATCCCAACCCAAAGGGGTTTGCAGTCTAGGATAGATGAGGACGGTGGGGGTAAAGGGAGGGAGAATAGAAGGAGAGATGGATAAATTCTCATTTTACAGATGGTGACTTGCCAAAGGCCACCTAGTGAGTTCATGGCTAAAGCAGGATTTGAACCCTGGACTTGGGTTCAAGAATCAAGCACCTTATCCACTAGGCTACAGTAGCTCTGAGATGGTGTTTTCCAAAGAGTTATTGAAAGCACTAATCAGAGGTTGGTAGTGTTTTGATTGGAAGCCAACAAGAAAACAAATTTTTTGCTTGGTGGATGTAGAGCTCAATCATGGAGACATCTAACTGCAGAATATAAATGTTTGTTATTGGCTAAGTGATACTGTTCATAAGTTTGAACAGTGCTTTTAAACCAGGCCCTTGAACAGCATGTTTGCTTTAATAGTATGTAAACACTAAGGGTGAAAACAAATGAGATGTTAGCCCGCTGGAGCCCATGTTCAGTCTGTGCAGCTGCCACGCATATTTGGCATATCCAGCCTAACAAATGGTGGTGGAAAATTGAGGGAAAGTGCCAGAAATAAAATCCCTGGAAGTTGTGGAAATTGATTAAAATGACCCCCATGTGTATCTCTTTGTTTTTTGGAGTGCTGTTTTGGAGCAGTCAAAGTGCCAGTGAGAGTGGAGAGAGTGCTTGCTAGTCCAGCTCTAGGCTATGCGCCTGGGATTCTGGTGGACCTGTATGCTGGCAGCGGCTGTGTGCACCCTAATAGATGGGAGGCTATCATATGGGTGCACATTATCCTGCATTCTCCTAGACTCTGCTGTGGGTGGTATCTGGCAATGCGGGCAGGTGAACACCCATCTGATGGGGGCCATAATATGGGCTGTTTTGTTTGCCTTCACCTTAAGGGTGTTTGTCTCATCTGAAATCAGCCTACTGGAGTCTGTGTTCAGTCTGTGTTCAGCCCCCACTCATATGTTTTAGCATGTAGAGCTAACAAACAGGCATCCCCCTGTGTGCATTTCATGTGCTAGAAGTAGCCACCACAGGTGGCACCACTCAGTGCTTTCCCACTCCCCAGCCCTGGCTCTCCAAGAATCTGACAAGTACATTAAGGCGAGCTCTCCAGCTCCCAGCCTGGTTCCTCTTCATCCCTGGATGACAACTCATCCTTGTAGCTTCTCCGATTCCCTCCCATTGCCAGGGTCCAATCAGGGGCTCCTGCCCCATAGTCATGCTCTAGCCCTGGTGAGCCATTTGAATCTGCCTCTAGCACTGCTAGCTGCCCAGCCATTTTTCCCTGACTGTGACCTGCATCCCCCTTACCATCAGAAGGAGCAGCACTCCTGTGCCCTGGTGGCTGCTTCTTGCACCCCTGTTCGCTCTTCTGGCTTGAAGCTGCTGCCTGAAGTGAGAGTGGGGGTGCAAGAAGCAGCTGTGTCTGCATGAGAGTGCTGCTATTACTGATGGAAGGGGGAATCACAACCAGGGAAGAAGGCTTCTTCTCTGGTTGTGATCCCCCCCACCCCCTTTCCATCAGAAACCGCTTTTGAAGTTGCTGCAAGAGGAGCGAGTGGGGGTGCAGGAAGGATTTTCTCCTCTTGTAGCCACTTCACAGCTGATCAACCTCTAGCAGGTACGCTATGTGGACCTGGGTGCAGGTGAGGCTGTGGGCAAACCCAGTAGACGGGCAGATGTGTGTGTATGCATTAGCATGCATTGGGCCATATGGTGGGCCCATGATGTCCTTTGGAAGCAGCTGTGAGTGGGGAGTACATGCAAATGATGTTGTTTTTTAAAGAGAGATGCTGCTATGCATGGCCACCCATCAACCACTCCTCTGAACACCCATGTGAAGGTGTTGCAGGGGGAAGCATACTCCTGTGAGCCATGCAGCACCCACTCATGGCCACACAGAGCACTGCCAAAAAACCCAGAGTACACTATGTGGGGACAGGTGCCCATGCATCCCCTGCCCATATGAAGCGGAGCACCCACCCACACCAGCAGGCAGGACGGCTGCCTCCCCGGTCCTGCCTGCTGCAAGCTCTCTGGGGAGCTTATAAAGGGGGGACACACACAAAATACAGTGCATTGGCTCAAAGCACAACAACCCCCACTCGTGATGCACAAGAGAAGAGCCAACACCATGGAGCACAGTTTGAACAGCTGCTTCCTGCATATTCTGCCAAGTATGAACCTCGGCTGTTGCCCAGGACTGCCAACAACTGCCCTGGTCAGGGGCAGGAAGGGGTTACTGGCTTCTGCAACTTAATGTTTCTGTGGTATCTGCAGGTGTGTGTTGTGGCAGAAGGCAAACCGGTGGGGATTAGTGTAGGGGGGAGTTTCCAGGCACCGGGGAGGGGAAACAGCTGCCTTTAAGAGTTTTCAGGCCTGGTCCATGGTAGCTGAAGTGCATGGAGGCTGACTGTGGTGGCCACCTTGGGAGCTGGCTGCTAGATTCCCTCCCTGCTCAACTCCATGTGCATGGCTACTCCATAGCTATGCCATTTAGCTTCCATGGGACCCCCACCCCACCCCACCCCAATTAAACTTTTGCTTGTTTAAAAACATCCTGAGTGGGGGTGGGAGGGCGGGCTAACCTCTGGCGAACACCTAATAGATAGGCAGGCAAACACCCACCTGTAGCGTGCTAATTTGGGCTATTGTCTCATTGGTTTTCACCCAATGACTTGAAAGACATTATTAAGTGCATGCTTGCAAGGTATCTCAAAGGCCTCTTAGTTGTACTAACACCATACTGCATTTTAAAAAATTCTGTGTATTTTTGTGTCTCTATGCTTGCATAAATTAATCATGCTGTCCACTTGGTAGACAGCACACAGTTTGATCTTTGCTTTGCTTTGTGTGAAATTAATGTTGGATTTTAAAAAAATCTAAAGTTATGTATTCTAATCTTATTAAATAAAGTAGTGGGTCACATGAGATTAGATTCATAAACAGATCACAAAAATGGAACTTGAGGGGCTTGCCCTGTTGCTATCTAGTGATCGAATTGCAATATTAATGCCGTGTACTTTCTCTAAGTATGTTAAAAGTAATGAATCTGCTCTTGGGCTCTCTTCTTATCACACAGATTCATTTTTAAAGTGATACATCTTTAACAAAATTAATAATTTTATCAAAATATTAGAAAATAGAATTCTTGGGCTTGATGCATGTTTTTCAATATCTTAAATGGAAAACATTTACTCAAGAATGGAGGAAGCGCAGGCTTCTAAAAAGTATATTTATAGAACTTGTATTTGTAGTACTATTTTGGAGTTAATTTGGAAACGTGTGTGTTAAATAAGGAAAAACTAAAATTTTGTATATTTGCAAGACTGAAGACTTGTAGTGATTTTGATGGCTTTTAAAAAAACTTTTTCTGCGGACTTCTGCTTATTCCTTCAGACATCTTCTTTGGGACACTTAAAAATAGCCAGGTATTCTCTGCAGTGCATCTTTGATTTCAAATTCTTGATACCAGATGTGCAGTGGTAAACATCTTAAAACCTGGGAAAACTTAAACAGAGGGCTATATAAACCATACAAACTGAAACAGGCCACTCTGGGTCTGTGTAATAGAGTAGTTACTGTAGCTTAGTTTTTTACTCAAGAATGTTCAGCTTCGCTGTTGCTGGAGTTATTGCTGTAGCACCAGCAATGTACCTGGCTCTGTCCAATTGTTATAGATGGGTCTTGCAATCTAGGAGGGGCAAGGAAGTGGAGATAGGAATACATTCATGAAGTAGAAAAGTTGCAGCTGCATATGTGTAGCTTAGTCACAGGGGAGAAGGGGATTCTGTATGAAACAGTGAGCAGACGGATGTGATGTGTTGGGAAAGCCTGATGGATGAGGTAGGCTTTTTTGGGGGTGTGTGTGTGTATTTTAAGTTGGGAGGGAGCAGAGCAGAACCAATGTATCCAGGGAGGGAATTTTAGGCTTAGGGGCAGCATGTGAGTATGGGCAAATACGTTTTGAGGAGCAGGAGACTCGGGAGCAGGTGAGGGTAGTGGCAGAGGAGGAGTGGGAAACAAGTGAACGATTAGGGAGGGAAAAGTCCATGAAGGGCTTTGAAGATAAAGACAAATAGCCAGTAGTGGGAGGAGAAGGGCTGAATGATCAAAGTGGTGGGTGAGGTGGATGACCTTGACAGTGGACTGTTGAACAGACATGAAGCAAGATGAGAGTGAGGAAGGCCAATGAGGAGGTTGCAATAGCAAAGATGAGAGATGACTAGGGTCTTGGCAGTGGAAACAGTAAGGAAGGACCAGATTTTTCTATCAATTACTCCATGACTTTCCTGGCTTAACTCGTACAATCCTTAAAAGCACCTTTCACGATTGGAGGCATTTGCTGCCACTGTGGGTACAAACAAACCCACAGTAATCACTTGGCTCCATAGTTCTGGATTTCTCATATTATTTTACTCCCAGATTTTGAACTACTGCGTATATCCCTCCGAATTCACAGGAGGCTATTGGGAAATACCCATTGGCTGCTGTACTTATGGGGCGGGAGGGATTTTAATACAAGGATGGGAAATCCAAGTGGTGAACAGAATCTGGAATCATCAAGTTTTCTGTTGGTACCCCTGTTTTAATAACGTTATATCCTCTAGGGATGTAAAAACCTGTAGTAGAGCCCCTAGATTACAAAATTACAAAGATCTAGAAGGTAATTTCACCTACGATTCCCCTCTGGGGTCCAGTGTTCTGGATTATTTTATGATAGCAAACCCTTTATTATTTGCAGTTGTAGAATTACAGGTGATCCCTCACTACATAACTGAGCACCTACCTTTAATTCTAACCTTTTGTAATGTGGAAAAAGCTCAACTGGTTACAGAGAGCAGTGGCTGGAGCAATTCATATGCTGATAGGGAGGATCTAGCACCTGTAGGGGTGTGGAAAAAATGGTCCACCAAGGTAGAGGAAGACTTTGCAAAATTGTTAGAATTGGATTTAATGCTGAATCTTTGCCAAGCCTTCTTATGCCCAGCAGTGAATAAAGTATTCGTATTTGAGGAGATCATGAGTTTAACTCCTTTGCTGATTGGGAGCAAAGGAGAAAACAGGGCCACAGCCCACACTAGGTGGTTTGATGGAGAATGTCGCAATTTAAGAGCTAACCTGCGGAAGTTGGCAAAAAAATTGAAAAGTAACCTATCTAGAGAGAATAGAAAACAACTTCAGGTCAGTAGAAGACATTATAAATCTACCCTTAGCACGAAACAACTGGCAGCACAGAGACGGGACTGGAACGATTTGGTAGCGGCCACGAGACAAAATGATACTAGAAGGTTCTGGAAGCTAATAAAAAAGGCAAAGATAAAGGAGAACGGAATCTCCCCAGTTTAGCTCCTAACTTGTGGGAGGCCCATTTTAGGTCCCTTCCCCCCCCCCCCCCCCCCCCCGAGACTAGGCAATGGGTTCCGTCTGAATTATTGCAGGAGTGGCCTTCAGTTACCCAGGATGAAATTATAAATTTGATTAATGGCCTGAGGAGGGGCAAAGCGCCGGTGTGTGTGTGTGGCTTTATTCCCCCTGAATTACTGAAGACTAAACCTGAGTGGTGGGCTAATATATTAGCCCCCTTATTCACATTCATTAATAACATGGGTATGCTCCCAAATAGATGGCAAAATAGTATCGTAATTCTGATTTTGAAGAAGGGTGATTCTGGCAACCCACAAAATTATAGACCCATTAGCCTCCTTTGTTTAATTTCTAAAACCTATGCAAAATACCTGCATGAGAAATTGTTACACTGGATGGTAGATCAGGATATCCTGGGATTTGAACAGGCAGGTTTTAGAGAGGGACAGTCGACTCTGGATCAGGTATTCGTTCTCTCCAAGTTGATACAAAAATATACTAAGCAGGTGAACAACTCCTCTCTTTATTTGTGTGTTATTGATCTCCAGACAGCCTTTGATTCTATTAATAGGGAGAGACTTTGGTGGAAACTCAGTTCTTTATCCATTGATTGCCACCTTCTTTCTTTGATTATAAAGTTGTACACGAATAATTCTTTACAAGTCCGCTATTCATACGAGCAAAAATTGACTAAGCGAATGAGGGTTGATATTGGTGTGAGACGGGTGTATTTTAGCCCCTGCACTATTTAATTTGTTTCTGAGCAATGTTGTTCAGTCCATGAAAAAGGATGAATTCCACTCGCCTAGTATAGGGGGGAGACTGCTCCCTATACTCTATGCAGACGATACCGTTTTGATATCAACTACTTAGGCCCACCTGCGAAGAATTACGGAGGGCTTTGCTTTATACTGTTCCCTGGAAGGTTTACTGATAAATTACTCAAAGATGAAAATTATGGTGGCAGGGGATAAAAAGAAAAAGTACAGGTGGTTAATGAATCAGCAGGAGATTGAGCAAGTCTCCTCCTTTAAATATTTTGGAGTGACCATAGCCACCTCATTGAGCTGGAAACTCCACTTTAAGGCAGTATTCCAACAGGCCTCTCGTGTAAGCCAGGTAGTTATAGGTTGTTAGTTCTCAAAGGGGGGCAAACTAGTAGAACTAGCCCTTCGTCTCTTTAGGGCAAAAATTGTACCTAAAATTCTATATGCCTTCCCAATCTGGGGAAACAATTTTGTGAACCAGTTAGATAAGCTGCAGAATAAGTTTCTCCACGCTATCCTAGGAGTTCCAGAATATACTCCTCAAGTCTTGTTAAGGGCTGAAATGCTATCATATTCTCTAAAGTCCCAGGCGGAAATAACAATATTGTCATATTGGTTGAAATTGTCTTTGTACTGTATAGGAACCAGTTCCTTAGTCAAAGAGATTTGGAAGAACGAACCATTTGATGCATGGGGCTTGATTGTCGAGGATAAACTCCATAAATTGGGTTTCTCGAAAGAGTCTGTACATCTAATGGATTTCAAAATGGCACGCAATCTCCTTAAAAAACGAGTAATGGACCGGGGAGATCCAATTGGAGGAGGCTTCTATAGCCACACAGGCTAGTGCCAAATTTTCTTAATATTAGGCCTCCTAATAAAGTCTCCTACTATCTAACAAACTGGATTGACTGGCAGGCGAGACAAGCACTGACGTTGTTTCGTCTTCATTTGTTCCCCTCGACGATCCTTGAAGGCAGATACAAGGGGATCCCTTTTGGCAACCGTATATGTCAAATTTGCAATCATGGTGTCGTAGAAACTCTTGCGTATGTAATTTGACTGTGCTAGGTATGAAAGGTGGAGAGTGAGGTACCTAAATTGTTTTACATCTTTGTCCACCATGGCGTCGAGGTAGAATCCTGGAGAAATTGTTTTGTGGTATAGACACGGAACTATCAAAACAGGTAGCCAATTTCTGTATGTAAGTCCTTTGGTTTAAAAAATAACTTAAGTAAACCACTGTAATGGCTTTCCTAGTGTTGAAAAGTGGGTTATCCCCTCGCCCTCAGCCCCCTTTTGTTCAGTGTGTATTATAATGTATTAGCCACAACTTCTAATGTGTAGTGATTAAGAGTTTTTAAAATATTGTTGAAATCTCGTATGGTATGTATGGTAGGTAGCTTATGATTCTATGTTTCATTTGTATTGTTAAGGCCTCGGCCACAATAAACTTTGACTTTGACTTTGTTCTGGATTTCTCAAGTTTTCACATGGAACAAGCTCAAGTAACACCACTCTGGTTAGTAAGTAGACTTCATCCCATCATGGGGTATAAGCAGTCAACTTCTGTTGCTCATGCCTTTCTCTTCTCCCTTTTGGATTCTAGGAGAACATTGTGCGAGAAGGCATCAGCCCCAAGGAAACTAGCTAGTTCTGAATGCATTAGTACATGTCCTTGCAGACATGGTCTACTGAGAAGACACCATATGCTCTGCTCTCCACACTGCCTTCCCATATAATACTGTGTATTGTTATGGTTCTGTTATTCAAGGCACTTAATAGTTCACGGTCAGACATAAAAGATGGCTCAAGTCTTCAGAACTAGGACTCTAGATGACAGCACTATTTCTGGGGCACAAAAACTGTCTTCAGTGGCAAAGCTCACTGATGGATGAAACAGCCTTTGCAGTAGCCAGTCCCAAGACTGGAACATCTTGAACTTCACACTTTGTTTAATGTGCAAATTTAATTTCAGCCTTGAGTGAAACCTGCTCATCAGTTTGGTGGCTGCCAGATGTTTGTCCACATGTGCCATAGGGCTGGCAGCCAGCTGCTACTGGATGCATCATCCAGAGAAGGTCAACGACGTGGTGCAGGTTAAAGCTCGTCCAGGTGGGCTAATGTGTGCCCTCCCATCTGTTGGGCGCTGCCCAACCCTGCTGTGACGTGAGGTCTGAGGATTGGACTTGGAGGAGCATGCTTACCTGGGGTCACCAAACAGCTGATGTCCCCCAGGACACCTCCCCCGATTAGGTGTTTGGCGGCAGCTCCTCCTGGGGGCCCAATCCTGCTGCGCAGCAGGTGTCCAGAAGTCCTTATGTGGACTGCTCCTTGGCTGACCCATGGAGGGACCTGTGACAGCAGCCTACCCACCTGGATTCACAGGAGGGGGCTGCTCATTTGAACTGCCTTTTGCCCTGGCCCAAATTGTGGCAGCTGCTGTGGCCCTCCCCGGGGTGGCCATGGAATTTGTTTGGAACCAATACACAGTTTGCCCCATCTTGTTTGTTTTTCACCCCTTGTCTTTGCTAATACAGACTTAGTGCATAGCAAGGCAATACTGCCCGTTATAGCCATATAATCAGGACCCCGTGGATTCTGTGTTTCCACCATTGCTGCCAATGGGGGAAAATGCAGTCTCTATGGGGCCCTGCATATAATGCATATGCAGCCTTCCTCTGAGAGAATGAACCACCTATGATAGATATTACTTGTTGCTTAATGTGCTACTGTAAACCTCTTGGGTTCATTGATGATGGATACTGTAAAAGTAGCTGTATAAAGTCAAATATAACATTACAGCCATTTTGAAGAAGAAAAGAGAGGTTGTAAAACATCTATTCATTAATTGTATGGACAAAAAACTGTTGAGCAAAATAAGCCACTTCATAGTCTAGAAACTGAATACAGTGTTACTGCAAATTCCTAGTGATATGTTTCAATTGTAATAGTAACTAAAAAAATCATGATTGGAGCCACACAAGATATTGGCACATATGCTGATTCTTGGGCAAAATGGAGCAGTGAACTAAAGCCATCAAATGTCAATGAGGAGAGGAATGGGAGGACAAGATTATAGTAGTGTGCATATGCATAGATTAGTCCTGCCAGTTGTTTTGGCAGTAACAAGTGGTTGTCAGTCTGCCTAATGTGAAAGAGTGACACTTTTGGAGATGTCAGTAGGCTAAAACTGTACTGGGATTACAACTCGGTTTTCCACTGAGCTATTGCGATGAAACCGCAACCATTAAAATGCTCCATGAACTGCAGTTACTTTTCTTCTAAAATGGGATGAGTTCCTTGAAAGAAGATTAATTTTTGTTTCTGATTTTGCTCTCTAATATACAGAACAACTTAGTTAAATCCAATTGATTGATGCTATCCCTCGCTTGTAGCTTAAACAGGAATTAAGAAATAAATGTTCATGCAACAGGAGAAGAAAAATGTGTCCATGGATGTGTATGAAATTGACCCTTCTAGCTTGGGGTCAAATTAATAAAATCCTATACCATCTTACTTTTAAGGAGACAAGGAATGCCAATACTTGTGCTCCATGAGGGTTTTTTTCTGCACATCGTTGATTAGGAATAGCCAGTCATCATCTGGACAAATGTCGTTAAAGGACATGGTAGGCACAGTGGCCCTTTTGCACAAAAGTCTGTATTTCCTTCTGCCAGGAAATAGAACTTCATGGATGTTCTTGGATTAAGATTGAAATCTGCAGTGGTCGTCCGTGCCATTTCTTGAAACAAATTTGTTGCATAGCTCTAAAAAAAACATGATTCTGAAGAAAACTGGCATCTGACACAGCCATGTGCTTGGCTGCATATTCAGTGCCATCATTTGATCAGATGACGTGTGACCCTAGAAGCTTGACTGATTTTTCTGTCCTGATTGTGATTTTGACTGAATTAATTTAGTAATTGACCAGCAGTGACCAAAGTGATCCATTATAATGCCAAATAGTAAAATCCTGTATATCGTTTTCTGGCTTTTTTTTCTTCTCCTTTTTCTCCCCAGTTGACTGATTCTTAATATCCCTCTAAGAAGAGGCAAACTAAACTTAAATTCTAACCAGTGATAACATTGTTTTTTTACAAGAGGGAAAACAAGATAATATCTCTAGGATATAGATTCTTTTAGAAATGTTGCACTTATTCTCACAACTAAGACATTTAATTAAAAATTGAATCTACTGGTGTACAACTATTTGTTTTTCTTTAAAATAAAATCAAAAGCCCTAATACCTGAGGAACAGGTATTTTCACAATCAAACAAGTGTTTTCATGAGTCTTATTCTGTGTGTTCATAAGAACCTCAATTGTGTGAACAGGACTCCTAACTTCCCTTAATATTGTGATCATGAGGTGAGTGTTTGCATGGAGAACAAACCATGCTGAGGTTAGGGAGTTTTGAGACAAGACACTCTCCACCCACCCACTATACATGTTACAGGGCACCCCTAGGGCAACACTGCAGCCCTGTAACATGTATAGTGGGTGAGTATCTTGTCTGGAAATGCCCTTTGTGGTGAGATAGGGTCTTGGATGTGGAGGAGTTAGCTACTTTTGAAGTATTTGAACATGTGAGCATTCCATGTAATCAGCTGTGTGTAGCTGTATTGAGAGAGCATCCCATGTGCCTTTGCAGCTACCCTGATGGGTCCCTGAAACTTCCAGAGGATAGCACCAGAAGCTAGCAAAGTGCATAATGGGATATGCTTATTTTATAAGATGACACAGATGTAAGTGGAAGCTACTAGTACCATTAAAGGACACACATTCATTTGAACACTCCAACAGAGAGAGCTATCATTGGTGGAAGCCACCTCAAGAATGGTGTTACTAACTTCAGTTGAAATCGATTAATGGCAATCCAGTAGCTTTTTTGCTGTCTGCATTAATGCAGTTTTTACTATTGGTAAACTTACTGACAATTAATGATCCTGCCCCAAAATAAAGACCCCTGGGGTATGTGATCACTGATCCTTTTACATGAGAAATTTCTGTCTGGAACCAGAATTTTTCTCATGTCTTCGTTACAGGTCAAAAGAACAAAGTCTAGCAGATTCTTTAGTGAGATATCGGCTTCATTTTCTAAATATTAAGCTAGTTATATGTGGATGGTGCCGTTACATGCTTCCCAGCTATATCTGTATGATTTAGACACCAACAAAAGTGATAAAATAGCATCTGCTTTCATAGTAATTGGAGAATATACGGAGGAACGAGAGAGCAAATAGGAGTGTTAATAGAAGTGATTGAGTCACAACCTGGGTTTGAAACCTGCTGGCAACATGGTCCCAACCAGGTTTGGCCAGGCAGGGAGCCAGAAGGCCACAAATCAGCCCCATGCTGCACTCAGTGCCTTGGCCCCTGCCATGACAGACCTGGGCTAGGTTGTGGCAGGCCATAACAAAATATTATAGTCCAATGTGACCCACTTTTGCCCGATCAGGCGGATGATAGCCTTGGGTGTAATCCCAGAGGTCTCTGGAATCATAGCCTAGACTCTCTGCTGACACACACAGGAGTAATCATGGGCGAAAATCTGATGGGGCACTAACTAACATGCTGGTGACTCATGGGCCACCATCACGTTTAACACATTATTAAATGAGTTTTCGCCAGTGGGTTTACCTCCTTTATTGTTTTAATGATGAACTGATTGTTTTAATAACCCTTTTTTGTATTGTATGGTTTTAAGATGTGGTGAGCTGCCCCAAGCTGCCTTAGGGCTTGAGGGAGCAGAGTATAAGTGTTTAAATATTATTATTTATTATAAGCATTTATATATAGCACCAGAAGTGTACCTGGTGCTTTACAGAGAATAAAATAGACATGGTCCCTGCCCGAGAGCTTACAATCTAAAGACAAGGGCAGGGGAGACAGGGAAGGGGGAACAGAGGGAGAGACAAGGGATGCAACATTCACGAGGATGTGAGAACTCAGGTGTATGTTTGGCTTGGTTACAGTGAATGGGAGTTTGCAGATAACGGGATAATCCTAGGTGGGGATGATTAGCAGGAGTTAGGAAAGGCAGAGTGGAAGAGGTGGGTTTTGAGGAGGGACTTGAAGGTGTGGAGGGTGGGGGCAAGGTGGATGAGGGCAGGGAGGGAGTTCCAGGCATGCGGGGGAGCGAGGGAGAAGGGATGAAGGCGGTTGGGGGAGCAGCAGAGATGTGGGAGGGTGAGGGAGGGGATGGGAGAGAAGAGGAGCGAAGTGCTCGAACAGGGATTTGGAGGGAGATCAGGGTAGGGGGGAGCGAGTTTGTGAAGGGCTTTGTAGGTGAAGAGGAGGAGCTTGTGCCAAATACACTCAGGAAAGGGAAGCCAGTGGAGGGAGGAGAGGAGAGGCTGCACATGGTCAAAGCGACGGGCTAGGTGGATGTTCCTGGCAGCGGAGTTTTGAATAAAGATGAGGGAAGCAAGGTGAGAGCGGGGAAGGCCAGCGAGGAGGAGGTTACAATAGTCAAGGCGTGAGATGACTAGGGGCGTGGATGAGAGTTTTGGCAAAGGAGACAGACAGAAAAGGACGGATCTTAGCAATGTTGTGGAGGGAGAAGCGGCAGGGTTTGGCCACGGAGTCAATGTAGGGTTTGAAGGTGAGATGCGAGTCGTAGATGAAGCCCAAGCTATGGGCTTGGGGAACAGGGAGGATGGAGACCCCATCAATAGCAATTGATGGGGAAGAGGGAGAGGAAGGGTTGGGAGGAAAGATCAGGAGTTCACTTTTTGCCATGTTCAGTTGGAGTTGGTGTTGAGACATCCAGGGGAGATATCGGAAAGACAGTTGGTGAGATGAGCTTGGACAGAGGGGGAGAGGGAAGGAGTGGAGAGAGAGAGAGAGTTGAATGTCGTCAGCATATAGGTGGTATTGGAAACCGTGGGAAGCAATGAGTTTGCCTAGGGACTGGGTGTAGAGGAGAGGGCCAAGGACAGAGCCTTGGGGAACCCCGACCGAGAGAGGCAGGGAGGAGGAGGGGGGAGGAGTTAGGAAAGAGAAACATTAAAGGAGCAGTCAGAAAGGTAGGAGGACAACCAGTCGAGGACAGAGTCCTGGAATCCCAGGGAGTGAAGCGATTCAAGCAGGAGCGAGTGGTCAACAATGTCGAAGGCAGCAGAGAGATCAAGGAGGACAAGAATAGAGTAGAGGCGGTTGGATATAGCCACAAGAAGATTGTTGGTGATCTTAGCAAGAGCAGTTTCAGTGGAGTGAGTGGGGCGAAAGCCAGATTGGAGGGGGTCAAGGGAGGAGTTGGCGGAGAGGAGGTCGAGGCAATGGGAGTAGACAACCAGTTCAAGGAGTGTGGAAGCAAAAGGGAGGAGGGAGACAAGATGGTAATTAGAGGGTTCAGAGGGATCCAGAGTGGACTCTTTGAGGATGGGGGAAGACTGTGGCGTGTTTAAAGGCAGAGGGGAAGGAGCCGGTAGAGAGGAAGAGGTTGATATGCAGGAGGGGAGGGGTGACGGTGGAAGCAATGGAGGTCATGAGGTGGGAAGGAATGAGGTACAGGGGGCATGTGGAGGGGTTGGAGGAGGAGAGCAGGCAGGAGATTGCCTGAAGGGAGGCAGGAGAGAGGTGGGGGGAGG
>QEPC01000541.1:897373-918409 GCA_003113815.1 Sphenodon punctatus
CTCCCCTTCCTCTCCCTCTAACCTGACCATCTGCATCGATGGGGTCACCATCCATCCTGTTCTCCAAGCCCGCAGCTTGGGCTTCATCTTTGACACGCACCTCTCTTTTAAACCTTACATTGACTCTGTGGCCAAATCCTGCCTATTTGCTCTCCACAACATTGCCTGCGTCCGCCCCTTTCTACCTATCCCCTCGGCCAAAATCCTTGTTCATGCCATGGTTATCTCTCGCCTTGTCTACTGCAACCTCCTCCTTGCTGGCCTCCCTTGCTCTCGCCTGTCCCCCCCCCATCATCTTTCCTCACCTGTTCCCTATATGCTGTAGTGCTAATGTTCAGATATTCTCAATGTTGGGGATGTGGGCAGCTTTCACAAGAACAAAGGGAAGTAGGATTATTTTTCCAGATACAACTGGAAGTGTGGCCTGTGGGAGAGGGTCAAAATATCCATATGACTTCTACTTAAAAATCTTGGTAAAAGGGTCTATTTAAATTTTTTGCAGCGATGAGGCTATTTAAGTAGTCATTCCGATGACCATGGACTTTGCAGCCCTGAGGGATTTTTCTACAATATCTAGTTAAATCCATCAATCCATATGCAATGCACCTTATCACCTTGTCTGTGGTTTGTGAATATTTTGAGTTGACTTTACCATCAGTAGTAATTGTTCTAATAATCTTGCTGTTGCTAGCTGCCTTTGCCTTCGCTTTGCCTGCTCTGTGTGGGAGCTGCTGCTGGGAACCTGCTGGACTGGCTGGGACTGCTGACCATTCCTGCTGCAGCTGGCTGACTATCCCCCACCCCCGCAGCTCCCATTCAAAAGGAGCCCCCTGCTCTTCTGGCGGGTTGTTCGTGTTTTAAAATTATTTTTAGAGTTGGTTGGGATGTGGGAAGGGTGGTTGGAGGGAATGGAGGAGTTGGTTGATTATAATAAGGGTGGAAGGTATACTGTTGGTATAAGAGGGGAGGGATTTGTGGGGTGGGAGAGGAGGGTACATGTTTGGGGCTGCGTGGGGGATGGATGTGCCACAACCCCCCAGTGAGAGGGTGTATCGTGTGTGTGGGCGGGAGAGGAATACAGACATAAGAGGTTCAGAAGAGTTTGGGGTGGGTGTGCCAGCAGGGGTGGGGTTGCCTGCCTGCCTTCCTGGCCAGTTCTTCTCTGGGGATGTCTGGCTTGGGGGAGGCCCTCTGGTTTCTTGTGGAACTAGAAGAGTGGGGTGGGGGTGGGGTGCAGATCTCCACGGGGGAGTGGGGAGAGTTACTAGGGCAGCTGTGAAACGGTTTGGGGTTGTTAGGCATGGGGAAGAAGAGTCCTCGTGGATACAGGGGCAGATGCCTGGTATCTGTTCCCCCATCCTTCTCTTCCCCCTGTCTCAGGATATTTGGGAATGTCAGTGGAGAATCTGGTCTGTCTCTGATGCTGCTTAATGCAACGTCTGACTAATAAAACCTCTACCATCCATGATCTCATTCAGGATGAGGCCACTGACCGTTTATGTATTACTGAGATCTGACTGGATGAGGTTTCTGGGCCTGTGTTGGCCCAGATGGTGCCAGCTGGGTACTCAGTGCAGCATCAGCCTCTGATTGGAGGTCATGGGGGTGAAGTGGTGATCTGTAAAGAGAATCTGGTCTTTCGAAGGTATCCAGCATCTGACTTGCTCAACGTGGAGTGTCCATTTTATGTCTGGGAACCAGGATAGATTGGGGATTCTACTAGTGTACTGACCACCCCGCTGCATGACAGACTCCCTGACGGCTCTAGCCGACTGGTCTCAGGTGGTGGTGAGGTCACCCAGACATATTGGGTGACTTTAGATGTTATGGGCCTCCCTTTTACCACAGTCAATCCCCTGTGGTGCAGGAGGGCCCATAACGTCTAAAGGGGTTCCCGATAGAAGTTCACCCCAGTGAACCTCCGGCAGGAATCCAAATAACCACCATTCCGGAGGGGAGGCCGGCCTCACCTCCGGAATGGTGGCTAGCTGAACCACAGTCTGGAAACAGCGGAGAGTAACATCTGTTACCTCTACCGAGTCCAGAGCATGGTCCTGGCCAGGTTCGGGCACAGCGGACAGATTGGCTGCTGCACCCGCCTGTCTGCTGGATGCTGGACAGCCGGCCGGGGGAGCATGAAGGGGGGGGGGGCAGGGCTGTGCAACCACATGTCGTGCCTCACAGCCCCGGCCCCTCCCCGATCCCTGAGCGGAATCAGGCTGGCACGTCTTAAGGATGGCCGGCTTGATTCCAGTCCGGGATCTGAAACGTGGTAACAAGGGAGGCTGGCCCGTCTAAAATCACCCATAGTCTTAGGTGATTTCAACATACACACTGAGACTGGCCTTTTGGGCGTGGAGCAGGAGTTAATGGCTGCCATGACAACAATGGGCCTATCCAGGTAATATTTGATCAAGCACACGAAGCTGGACACATGTTAGATCTTATGTTTTGCACTGGCCTGGAAACGGGTTTGTTATCAGGGGTGTTATGACACTATTACCTTCTGAAGACTCAGATCCCCACCCTCCTTTGCTCCTGTTGTGGTGGTGGACTGGTTCAGGTGATCTGCCCCTGAAGACTAATGGATCCAATAAGATTTCATAACTCTGGGGGATTTACCCACTGACCTCAACAGCCTCCCTTTTGATCTTTGGTATGACATTTTGACCTGGGCTATTGACACACTGGCACTCGGGCATCAGCTTCCTCACAGTGACAACACCCTGGTATATGGAAGACCTGAAGCTGCTAAAGCGAGAGGATTGCTAGAGCGCAGGTGGCATTCAACTTGCGCCAAAGCTGACGGACTGTGGTATAGATTGTTTATAAGGGACTATGCCTTGGCTATGGCGGTAGCGAAGAAAGCCTTCTTCGCTGCCACCATAGCGTCTGCAAAGTGTTATCTGGTGGAACTCTTCCAGGAGGTGAAGAGCTTATTAAAACCTAGCTGTCTCTGCCTGGAGTTAGTCATTCACTGCCTGCTGTGATGAGTTTGCTACCTACTTTGCAGATAAAATTGCTCATATTTGACTTGGGTAGTGTTACTTTGAGTGCAGGGTTGGAGTTTGGGGTTGGGGAGGCCTTGTCTTGTCCAGTTTCCTTGGATCCGCTTTGATTTAATTTTGCCCACTGATGCAGAGGATGTGCTTGGAGGGGTGTGGCCAGCCAGTTGTGAACTAGATCCATGCCTGCAGGGCCAGCCCCAGGCATATGCCACATGTGGCTGCACACGGCCCTGCAGCCAGCTGGGCCCCCGCACTTGCGTGGCTGGGCGACAGGCTGCAGCCAGCTTCTCCCCCAATAAGTTCTTCTGCCTCCCCATCATGGCTCCGGTCCCTGTCCCTCACCTGCCTCTGCCTCCTAGTAGTGCTCCAGCAGCAGCAGTAGAACACCAGGACTGGGAGATAAACCTGTTTGTTTACAAACAACTCCCCATGTGCGTGATCAGAAGGTTGTTACCTTGTAATAAGAACCTTGTTTAAAAGGCAGCAACCCTCTGTTTTTCTTCAAGTGGCTCCTCACAGGCCATTTTTTACATGGCTCTGCCGGGGGTGGGTGGGTCTGTGGGCATGCCAGTGTGTGGCAGGGCATGCACATGGCTGCACAGCAATCCCCACTCATCCACACCCATGGAGTAACCGCCGGTTGCTCCGTAAGGGGGGGGGGGAAGTGAGTGGGGATGCATGTTAGGCGGGCATGTGCATGCACCTGCATTCACTGTAGGCACGCGTGCCGTGTCGTTCACATGGGGCTCCCCCACCCATGAACACACAGAAATCTCTGTTCATGGATGAGAGGTCCGTGTAAAAAGGGCCACATTCTCACAACTGCCTTATTTATATTACCTTAGGTAGGAATTTAGGATGTAAAGCAATATCTATTCTATCTTGGAAAATCTGCAAATATGGTTCTGAGATGATTATGGCTGCTATTTCAGTAACTTCTTAATGAAGTTATTGTTAACAGGAATACTATCCTTAAACCCGCACCCCATAACCAGTTCATTTGGGCCCCCCAGATAATCAATGTGCCAGGAGCACGTTAAATGGTTATGGGTGGGGGGCAATGTGAATAGATTGTGGTTAGGGGGCACGCGAATGAACGGGTTATGAGGTGGGGGCAGCATGAACTGATTATGAGGACACAACTGAATTGTTTTTTTTATACAAGATGAATCAGAACTACTACAATCACAGGTATGCTGTGTTTCTACAAGAAAAACTTACAAAATGCCACCTACTTCTGCAGGAGCTACCTAGCTAGCCTTGGAATTTTCAGACCACAGCATGCTACTGACAAAGGCAGAAGCTAAAACGTCTAGCTCCAGCTTCAGCATCAGCTTTTTATCTTTTCATCTACCTCTGTCTATCAATCTACAAAAAAATATTAAATTATTGATTGACTGCATCCTCCTGGGATCCAGAGCTTCCTTGAGAGTTGTGCTGTTTAGTTGCTTTCTCTGTGCGTGTGTGTGTAATATATATATACACACACAAATAAAAAATGTGCTTAATAAGGCTAACTGCATTCTGGGTGTCTTGTGTGTTTCATAGCAGCACCTCTGAATCAGTCGCACCATGTGTGTGCACAAGGCACAGGTGGCACCGGCAGCAAGAAGCAACAGGCCCTGGATGCCAGGCTGGCTAAGCTCATCCCCTCCCCCAGTAAGACGCAGTCAGTCTCTGTGCCAGCCTCACCTGCCCGCCCGGCTGCCTCTGTAGTGGAACCACTCCTGGGGAGTGGTGGTAGATGCTCGGCCTGGGGGTGGGGGAAGCATTGGGTGGCCATGTTTGTCTATGGCTGCTCGGAGGGGTGGAGAATGGGAATCCTTCCTGTCCAGAGGGAGTAATGTTTATGTAAATTTACACATTTGTATAATTAGGTGGGGCCTAATTATGCAAATTAGGCCCTGCACCAAGACCTTGCACATGACCTCACAAACCCTGGGGCCGGCCCTGCATACCTGTACTGGCTGGTGAAAGCCAGCAGGGAGGCACTGGGGGCATTGCTGGCTGGGGTTGTCAATGCTTCCCTTTTGGGAGGGCAGGATGCCTGACGGTCATAAAACTACAGTCGTCAATGCCTGCTCAAGAAACCATCTTTTGATGTGCACTCCCCTGCCAGCTATTGCCCTGTCTAACCTTCCCTTTTTCGGAAAGGTTATTGAATGGGTGATTGCCTTGCAGCTCCAGGTGCATCTTGATGCTGTTGGTTTCCTGGAAACATGTCAAGTCAGGTTTTTGTCCTGGGTATGACACTTAAACTGCACTTGTGGCCTTGGTTGATGATCTCCGCTTGGAAATTGACAGGGGAAATTGTACCTTGTTTTTGTTAGATATGTCTGTGGCCTTGGATACTGTTTATCATGGGGTGGTGGTGACATGGCTGCGGGACCTGGCAGCAGTGCACGGAACTGCTCTTGAGTGGCTTCACTCGTTCTTGACTGGGAGAACCCAGAGGGTGGTGATGGGCAGTGGGTTATTGTCTCTTCAGGAGTTCCCTTTGTGGGGTCCCACAGGGTTCCATCGGGTCTCCATTCCTGTACAGTGTGTATTTGAGGCCCCTGGGTGAGATGGTTAAGAAATTTTGAGTGAAGTGCCATCAATATGCTGATGACACCCAGCTCGCTCTCCTTTTCATCCAACCCATGTCCTGCAGTCTTGGTGCTTACCCGGTGCCTGACTGCTATTGGGGACTGGATGCAGGCAAGCTGATTGAAGCTAAATCAAGACAAGACTGTGAGGTTATGATGGTTGACTGGCCATGTGACCTGGGAGATGTAGGTACCCCTGCTACTGATGGGGTCTAACCTCCTTTGGTCACTTAGATTCGCAGCCTTGGGGTACTCTTGGATCTGCTGCTGCACTGGGATCGTCAGGCTGCAGTGGTGACCAGGAGTGCCTTTCGCCGATAACGTTGCAGCCTTCCCACCAGATGTAATCAGATTCAGATATGGCCACAGTCATCCATGCCTTGGTAACCTCGAGGCTGGACTACTGCATTGTGCTGTACGTGGGGCTGCCTTTGAAGACTTTTTGGAAGCTGCAGTTGCTGCAGAGCGTGGTGGCCCGCCTTCTGTCGGGGACAGGTTGCCAGGAGCATGTTACACTGCTACTCCAGAGTCTGCGCTGGCTGCAAGTAGCTCTCCGGACACAGTTCAAGGTGCTGACTTTAACCTGTAAAGCCATAAATGGCTTGGGCCCCAGGTATCTGGAAGACTGCCTCCTCCCTCGTGTCCCCTCATGGCCCCTGAGGTCACCTGTGGGTGCCCTTCCAGCTAGGGCCTTCAGGAATGTGTTCTCAGTGGCTTCCCCGCTGTATTGAACTCCCTCCCCTCAGGGATTCGTCTAAACCTGAGCCTGTTCATCTGGCAACAATGTAAGACCTTCCTATTTGGCTAGACATTCGGCAGGCAGGGATAGGGTTGGATGAGATTGGGTGGGGATGTAGGGGAGGGCAGAGTAGGAAGTTAAGGGGATTTTTATTTTATTGATTTTGATTTATGCTTTTATTATTGTAAGCTGCCCTGAGCCTCTGCGGGAAGGGAAGCATATAAATTTGACTAAATAAATAAATGTCTTATCTCTGAAACAGTCTTCAATAATACAGTGCATGCAGTCTTCCAGATTAAAATAGCCATTCTTCTCCCCACATCCCCCAAATAAGTATATGCATTCCCTTTTAAAAAAACAAAACACAAAACCCAACAGTTATTTTGGGAAGAAGTTGTGTAGGGTACAACAGTAGTCTGAGATAGTATTCTTTTGAGCTCTCACTGCTAAACCAAAGAACTTGTTTTTGAATTCTGGATAGAACATGATGATTACTTGCAGTAAGTAGTTGTTATGCTGCATTTAACCCTCTTTGCTGGAGAAGGATATGCCTTCAGCCTGTTGAGTTAAGCATTTTGCTCCCTTGTGTATGGGATATCCTGTCTTTCAACTTTACTAAAAACCTGGCTCTGAATAAAAAGTATATACGTATTAAATGCTAAATGACTTTTGCCTAAAGCAGGGGAGGGGAACCTTTTTCCTCCTGGGGGCCACTTTGAAAACTTGCATAAGCTCCGAGGGCCACATAGAAGTTGGGGGCAGGGGTGCTTAGGTGATGTGCTCAAGGAGGGGAGGGACCAGAGGGCCCAAATCATGGATGTAGGCCATGGAACTGTCCCCTATCCATGTGTTCATGCCCTCATATCTGCTCTCTTCCCTTGAGCCCAGTTTTGGAGGTAAGAACTGGATCCAAGGGCCAGATCCAGGAACTGGAAAGGCCACATAAAAACTTGCTGCGGGCCGCTTTTGGCCCCTGGGCCTGAGGTTGCCCACCCCTGCTCTAAAGGGATGCAGTCAAGACTGCTATTTCCAACAATTGCCATACCTTTTAGCTACTCTTTCAAAGCATAATGCATAGTTTGTTTAAAAATACATTCATGTATTACTCCTACTCTTAAATCTTTGCCCCTTCTAAAAACAAACACAAAGGCAAAGGCAAATGGTACTTCTGGTTTTTCCTTGCCCTCTTGATGTTAGTGTTGATAACTCACTAACTCGTATATCAAATGAGTGGTTTAGGTGTAATAAGATGCTGCTTTTACTACAAGCGAAGACATCTTGGTTTCAAGTCTTGTTTTTTAAAAAAATTAAACATCTATTACCATCTACTTGCCTCCGGTTAGTGATTACATGCCCTATCAAATTACTTGTTCCAGAGAAGTGAGTTTTTTCAAGGTTATTCTTTAATCTAGGCTTATCCACACTAATTTCATTTGATGTGATAGTGATGATTAAAACTTCAGAAGAATACAGTAACTAGCTGAAAGGCCTATTGTACTTGGAGGTCCCTTTCATCATATACAAAATGCATGCTAACAATCTCTGGTTTCCAGATGATTTGTTATGCTGAATGGTTCTAGAGAACACTCTTCCAAGTAGATTTATCTAAAAAACATATGAGAGATCCCTGTTTCAAAGCAGATGAAATTAAGGATTAATTTATAGAATATTTGAATTTATAAAACTACTGTATGATAAACCTTTGGTAATCTTACACTAGGTTAAACCAAACCATCTTGTGGGTAGCCTTATATTGATAACCAGTGATTACTTTGTCAATGGGATGCTTACACTCTTTGATTAAGTATTATAGTGATAACCAGTTTGATTTTTCCCTTAAATTTCTATTAGTCCTACAGTGTTAGGATGTTCCAAATGATGCAAATACTTGACTGGAAACTCACTGCTTAGCCGGAGAAGCTATGGAACAGAAACGTTATTCACGAGGATTAACTGACTGTGGTTCACAATATGTGGTATATCAAGGCTGGGTTTTAGCTGTTCAGTGTAGTGGGTCAGCTTTTCTAGTATTTCAGGAGAAAGCATAATGCTCCTGCCTGTCTTGGAGGAAGGGGAGAGTCGCAACAGGAAAACTCTGGTAGAGCTTTTGAAATTATAAGATGTAAACACAGTCTTCTAAAAATGGTAAACAAAACTTTACAAACCCAATCTTAAAAAAGGAAGACCAGTGGCAGTTATTCTTAGCACTAGTCTGTGCACAACAGAGCTGGTTTAAATTTTCAGGTTGTCATCCTATACTCTGGAACTATTTCTCTACTTGCATGAGAAAATGTTGGTATTGTCCAGTGTGACTGATAAACAGGTGTATATTAATGCCTATGGCACAAAAACCATATTCTAATGCCATTCTCCACCACTACCAAATATTTATTTATATTTATTTATTTTCAACATTTATATCCTGCCTCTCCTGTCTAAGCAGCTCACAAAAATAAAATATTAAAAAATATATAATGCATAAAAGAAAACTTTAAAAACACCCATGGGGGTGGAGGAATGCCTGAGATTGGCAGCTTGGGACCACTGGGGCTCTGGGGAAAAGTAAAATTGACAACCCTGGATTTGGGAGTGGTGGAGACCCCCCAGCGCTGTTGACATGGGACACACTCCTCCCCCACACCTATTAGGTGGTGGAGGGAGGATGCCTGAAGCTGGCAACCCTAGATTCAGGAGCACTAGGGACTCCCCAACACTCCCAGAAAGGGGTTCACCTTCCCCTACTAGGCAGCGGGGCTGGGGAGGAGAACTGGAAAGGGGCACTCTTCACCCTCCTCCCCCTGCAATTGAGTAGCCCAGGTGTTAAACATCCTTCTTTATCCTGATCAAAAACAAATACAATTCCAATATAAAAACATTGATTTTAAGACATAGTTAAGGCAGATTTACATTTACTCAAACTTTAACACAATAGGAAATTGTATATTATACACTTATTACAAAACAAATAACACTCTACTTTCATATCTTTCCAAATTCAGTTTACCAAAAATAAAATTTATTTTAACTCCAAATGGTAATTAATTTCAACTACACCTTTTATAAAACCCCACATCTACATGGGCTTGCATCCTTTCTAGTTTATATCTATTTTAATCGGGTCTTATTGACGACTTAACTGGAATGAAGGAATGTATTACAAATCCTGTAAAAGAAGTTCACATCTTTAAAAGGTTTTCTGTATCTGTTTCAGTTAAGTCATTGGTAAGACCTGGTTGAAATAGATATAACTCGGAAAGGAAATTAGTCCATGTAGATGTCGCATTTTATAAAACTGTGTAGCTGAAGTTAATTACCATTGGAGTTAAATTTCATTTTTGGTAAATTTAATTTGGAAAGATATGAAAGTCGAGGATACACTTTTCTGATTACAAAATTTAAGTAGAATGAGACGCCTTTGGTCCCGTTGATGGCCCATTCAAGTTTTTTTCCACTTAGGTTGGCCACCCGTTATATAGGCACCTTACTTTTTGCAGATGACCGTGTCCTCCTTTCACAAACGAGAGTGGGGCTAAATAGACAACTTCAGGCCTTTGCCCAATAGTGCATGGATAATGCAATGGAGATAAACTATACTAAATCCAAAATAATGGTGTTTGCCAGGGCCCAGCGAGCAAATACCCATATCTGGAAAGTAGGTGGTAGACATCTGGAGCAGGTTAAGAGTTTCAAATATATCGTTCTCCTCTTTAGCTGTACTGGGACATGGCTACATCACATTAGGGGTGCCGAGACCTCGGCAAGTAGGGTTGCTTTGGCCATCAGAAGACTTTTTGTCCATTTGGGGGGGGTGGAGACTAAAACGGCCCTGGAAGTGTTTAACACCAAAGTAGGTCCCCAGTTACTTTGTGGGGCCGAATTGTGGGCTCTTCTTGTTACTCAGCCTTTGGACAGGATCCAAACCAAATTTTTGCGTGCCCTTATTAGATCGCCGGGAGGTACTCCAACAGTATTGCTTCGGCTCAAGTTGGGCCAGCATAGTTGGTCTTTTAAGGCCTGGCAAGCTGCTCATAAGCTATGGCTTGGGGTCAGGTGTGCAGGGGAAGGAGGGGTGCCTCCCTTCTTGAGGGAGGATTCCTTCCAGAGTAGATGGGCCTCCAAGGTTGAAGAGCACTTGTTGACCGTGGGTCTGTCCCGCGAGTACCTATGGGGAAAGAGTTTCGAGGTGGCCTTGCGGGAGGTCACAATAAGATATCAGGATTTAGACTACCAGGAGAGTTGGGCTAGTGCAAGAGATTCCCAGCATGTGGGAACTTATTTAAATCAGGCCCCCTCTATGGATTCTGTGCCCTCTTATTTAGACTCTCCTGTTCCGGCTAAAGGGAAATGGTTATTTATGTCAGACTGCTTTAATGCTCTTCCCTCAATGCTGCTGGAGGGGAGATTATTGGCAATTCCCTACTGTGACAGGCTATGTCCATTTGACTCGATGGAGGTTGAAACGACTGCCCATATAATTTGTGCTTGTAGACTCTACGACGACCTAAGGGTCAAGATTCTTGGCAACTTTTTTCTCAAATATCCAGGCAGGACCCAGACTGCTCTGGTTGATTGGGCCCTTGCTGATGTAAAGGAAGAAACAACCGTTCAAGTTGCTTTGTTCTTAATTCAGGCATTTTGTTAGGAGGAAGTTGTTCTTGGGGTTCAAAATGCCACATGCCATTTGATGTTGTTAGTAGTTCTTGGTTTTAAACTGTATGAGGTGTTGTAGGGTTTTTTATGTTCATATGACATGTTGCTGGTTTATTATTCCAGCAATTACGGGGGTATTATTATTATTTTTAGTTTTATTTGAATATTCGTTGGCATTGCTTTTGTTTTTTCTTGATTTAACTGGATTGGATTTGTTTGTCCATTCTATCTACTGTTATGGCTATGGCTGCGGCCACGTCAAAGTTGGATTGATTGATTGAGACGCCTTAACATACAATTTCCTGTTGTGCTAAACTTTGAGTAAATGTGAATTCTTAAAACCAAAGTTTTTTTTTTTATATTAACCTTTAAACATAACAGGCAAACTGAATTCTCCAACAATATTGTTGAGAAACCTTTCTTCTGGTGTGAGCAAACTGCTGATCTATAAACATTTCTGCCTTTTTAGTTGCAGATCGACTAGGCTGTGATCCTCGAACACGTTTTCAAGTTCCTCCGAACACCAAACAGTGGATCGCCTTGCTGCAACGAGGAAACTGTACGTTTCGGGAGAAAATATTGCGAGCAGCGTCACACAATGCCTCAGCTGTGGTTATTTACAACAATATGTCCAGTGAGGATGCGGTCACTATGACTCACCAAGGTAAAAAGATGCATGTCTGTCCCTCAATTCCAAAACCTGTCCAGATCCTTTGTGAGCTTTTTGTATGGCACAATTGATAGTATATAAATCAATTGTAAAAACACTCTACCTAAAGGTATGCATAACTGTACACAATGATGGACTACAGAACCATACCACAATACTGTATAATATAATGAATACTAGTTGTATAGTGTGATGGAAGGCGGGGGGGAGGGGAGATAGGTTGGCTCATGTGTGTCCGAGCATGAAATGTTGGGGGAGCTTGAAAGGGAGGAGTCAGTTGGAGTCAAGCTCTGGAAGGTGTCAGAGGGAGGTTACTCAGCTTGGAGGGGAGTAACTCAAGGGTGCTGTTATCAAGGGCTGTGACCGTGGGGAGACTTCAGGACTGAGTCTGGGATGCAACAGTTTAGAGGCTGGTCAGTTCCCAAGAGAAAACCTAGAGGAAGAGGTTGTGAGAACTTCTTTGAAACCTGATCCAAGAAAAGGAAGCAGGGGCTGGGTGGCTGAGAACCTGAACTGCATGCAACCTGAGGTGGTGAATCCTACTTACCTTAAATAGAGGTTATCCGAGGGAAGGAGGAAGAAAACCTGAGGAAGAAGACTGGAAGCTGTACAACATTCTGTGTACATAATTCATCAAATCCTATTGAACAGTTCATTTTACAAAGTTTTTGAACTCTCTGTGTATTCTAGCCTCTGGGAGAGGGCACACAGCCCACCACGTGGCCATCCTTCGACAGTTGGTGTCAGAAGTGGGATTCTAACCTAAGTGTGAGAGATTAATCCCAAAAGACTACTTTGGTCTTGGAAATTGTGGAAAGAAACTTTGAAAATATATAATTCTAGGGTTACAGTTACAAGCAGGGTCAACGTGTATGCACCTGGGGAGAGGGAAGCAGAGACCAGAGAAAAATTAAGAGCCATCTGTAGGAAGAAAGGAATTTCTTTTAAGAGAAATGATTCCCAGGAGAAGCTTGAGCTTCAGTTGGTGGCTGAAAGGAGCTGTGGAGCAGTTACCATGGAAACAGAAGAAGATTCCAACCCCGGAAGGGGGTGCTCATCCCAAGTTCATAGTTCAGTGGAGAGGAAAACGTGGAAGAGTCTGCAAGATCATCCTTCCAAGGAATGAGGGTGAGGGCCCACAGGAAAGGAGGAGAGCATTCACTGGAGAGGCTGTGTCTTATTAATGAGCAGAAGAAATTGGAGACTGAGCAGAAGAAAATGAAAATGGAAGCTGAACAGAGGAAAATGGAGATGAAATTGAGAATGAGGGAGATCCGGGCACAGCTGGAAATGAAAAGGTTAGAAACGGAGCAGATAGCTAGACACAGTTATGTAACAACTGATGGACAGGAGATACAATAGCCAGGGATACATTCTTGTTCTCCAACCAAGCCAAAAGTGGATACAAATACCTTTCCAAAATTCAAGGAGGGATCTGAAGTGGATGTGGCTTTTTTTTTTAGTGCTCTGGAGGAGTTTTGTGGTCTGCATGAAATGGAAGAGAGAGAGTGTGAGAGATTTTTGCCCACAACTGCTTCAAGGAAAAGCTCTGGAGACGTATGGGAGTATACCAGGAGAAGATAGCATGGAGTACTCCAAAGATGCTGTGCTGAAGTATGAAGTATCTCCAGAATTTTACAGACTGAAATTTAGAGGGATAAAAAGGGAGAATTGTACCAAAATATGTGGATTATGCTGATCGATTATGTATCTAAAGAAATGGTTTGGGTGGAAGGAAGTGAAATCTGTAGAGAAAGTCCAGGAAACAATAGCCTTAGAACAGTTCTATAATAATTGTCCCTTTTGGCCCTTAAGCTGTGGGTGGAGGACAGGCATCCTACCACAGTTAAAGGAGCAGCTGAATTGGCAAATTCCATTCCATTTTTAATTTATACCCCGCACTCTCCTGCCAAGGCGGCTTACAACAGCATCAGAATACAACAAATCAGGTCCAACAAGACCAATACAAAGCAAATAATGCATTCTAATAAATTCAACATTATACAAATATAAACACCTGCCATAATTTATCCCTCCCCTGCTGCCACCAGAGGGGGCCCTCCCCCCAACTTCCTCCCTCTGGTCCTTTCATATATCGCAAAATACACAACAATACATCAACATTCTTAATAAAGCAAAACAATCCATTTCAGTATAAATAAATACAGCATACTGCAAAAATAATAACCCCCATATTATCTCCATATCAATTACAGTATTCATCTACCCACTGTCATCTCTTCCCTTCCCCCCACTTTGCTCTCACCAGGGGGCAGATTCCTCTCCATACCAACTCCCCTTCCCACCAAACACTCCCAATATCAGCCCTATTTCTCGGGCCTAGCTGAAGGGCACAGCCAAAGGGAATGCACTTTTGGCATGGCCAGCAGCCGCCCCGTGAACTTGTAGGGGCAGCCCGGAAGCTGGGTTCCCTTGGCCCTGCCCCCTTTCATGCTGTGGGGGCTGCAGCATCAATCCCTGACCCCCTGGCAGACTTCCCCAAGCCTCCTGACATCTGGGCTCCCAGGGGGGAGATGACACCCCCCCCCCCCGCTCTGTTCTTCAAAGAGGTGGGAGGGAAACTAATCACCAGCTCCCTCCTTTTGGGGATGTGCTCACCAGGGGTAATGATCAGTCACTTTCACATTCTCTGCCAAGTCCACACCGGGGCTAACTGTCCATACGCCCCCAAGTAGAGTCTCAAGGGGGGGGCTGGTTGTTCGCAAGTCTCCAGTCCTGATCCAACCTTCTGCCCCACACATCCCCACAAACCTCCTTGTCGCTCTCACCAACAAGGGTCCTTCCACCGCTGCTGCCACTCCCAGCCTCTAGCCACACCCCTTGCTCTACTCACTCCCTCTGCTGCCAGATAAATATTTTTGTGCTATAATAGTAGAAGGAAGAGTGCCTTTCATCAGGGGGGTGCCAATAGGACAGGAAAGCTTAATCAGCCCTGACCCCAGGAGATTCAGATTCCTTGAGCAGGGGAAAGGAGGTTGAAAGGAAACGGTGTTTTACATGTAAGAAAATTGGTCATGAGGCAAAGTGATGTCTGGAAACACAGGAAAATAGGGTGTGTGTCTTGTGCCAAAGACCTGGTCACATGATGATTGTCCCAAAGTCTCACGGGGAGGTATGGAAAAGAAATTCATGGTTTCTCAAGTGAATGTAGTAATGAAGAAAGAAAAGGAGTAGGGCCCAGGAAATGGGGTGGAAATGAACCTTACCACCAGAGAACATGGGGGGCCTTCTCAGAAGCTTATTGAGCCCATGATGGTAGATGGAGGGATGACCCAAGGTTTTTATTATTATTTCAAAATTTCTTTATTTAGCCATAGGCCATTATAAACATCAGCATAAATAAAACAGAACTAACAATAAATCATCAGCCAATATAATAAATCAAGCTTAATACAAAATCAGCATATGATATAAAATTCATATAACCTGTCCTACCAAACAGGAGTTGAAAACAGAATCCACATAATCTTGCAAAATCCAATCTTAATAGCCATAGATTGGAACATAGGTCCTATAACAAAAATGGGGCAAATACCACGTTAATGGGACTTCTTATACTTTAAGACCTGAAATAAAAATTTTGCAGTGTTAACTGAAATGTTCGGGTTGTTATCCCTTAATAGGTATATCACCTTCCATTCAACTGGCTGATTGATACCACCCATGAGAGGAACAATGTACAGTTGTCTCCAGTGATCATATATAGGGCAGACAAAAAATGAGCCAGATTTTCAATATTTGCCTTACTCACACTATCTATACAACCATATTTACAGATCCTCTCCGTATAAGGAGTTCCCTTCCATCTTCCCTCAGTAAATGCTGAGGGAAAAGTATTAAATCTGGCAAGTGTAAAAGCCACCCTGAATCTGGACATTCCCAAGTCTGTCAAATATGAGGCCCCATTTGTGATTGTAAAACTAATCATAACCCAAGGTTGGAGGGATACTGGGACTGAAAAAACACTAGTACATCCCGAGTTTGTAGATCCCAGGAAAGTGGATTCTGGTAAGGGAATGATGAGTCGGCCTTTAGGGGGTTTGGAACAGAAAGTACCCACAACTATAGTGCACTTAAAATGGCATAATTGGGAAAGTCAAAAAGAGGTGGGAGTTCCAATTCTGGTACTTTTGGAGAACGATATAGAGGAGGTGCCTGTATATGGGGGAGGTGTCTTCAAGAAAGTATGAAGGCAGAAAAGACAATGGAAACAAACCAGAGAATCGGAAAGCTCTTCGAACTAATGGAAAAGGGAGGAATAGAAATTTATAGAGCCACAATTGTGACTCTATAGTTAAGGCGGCTTCAAGGTCTCATTGAACAGTGCCTATGCTGTTCAGTGAGAGATGTTTGGGCAAAGACTTCTGGTTGGCGACCTCTGTATTGTTGGGGATTCTACAATTGCAGCTGGATGAAAGTCACACTTACTGGCTGGATTCAGTGAAGGAAAGTGTGTACTTGCCCCTATAGTCCTTTTTGTTGCTATAGGGGCTCTGGATTGTCTTGCAACACGGTGGCTTCAGCCATCCCTGCTCTAGCCACAGTAGCAGTGCTTCTTCCCTTCGGCAGCCAATCAGAACACAAGCGGCTGTGGCAGCTTCTACAGTGCTAGCCCTTTAAGCGGGCAGAGCTCTCTCCAACAGTGTGAGCAACGTGGGCCTTTTAAAGGCTGCAGCTGTCTGACTTTCCTGTCCCAGCTCCAGTCTAGCTGACTGCCTGGCGGATTGGCTGCCTCGGGGCCCTACATGGCTCCTGTAGCAAGCTGCAAGCACCCACCTAGTAGCTTGACCAGGTCTGCAACTGGGGTTGGGGGGAGGCAGAACTACTACTACCCCTGTCACTTGCCTGCTTGGGTGCCCCCCCCCCGGCCCTGCCCGTTGCAGAGTTGCCCACCTGCGCTGCCCAACCCGCATGCTGCTGCTGCCGCCTACCAGCTAGCAGAGATTTCAAGAAGTGAGTCTGTGTGGCTGTGGTGGGGGGTGGGGTGGCGCTACCATTGTCTTGGGAGTGAGGAAGAGCAGCCCCCAACCCCATTGCTGTGCCCCATGCCATGGACAGGATGCAGGGAGGGGTTGCTTTGCTTGTGCCAGAGCTGCCTCAGCATGGGGGGAAGAGTCCTCGTCCCCCCCCCCCCCCCCCCCCGGCCTCATCTGCAGCATTCACCCAGAAGTTCACAGGTCTCCCTCTCCCATCATTCCCTGACGGCCAGTGCCTTCCCCTGTTGCTCTTTTGCCAGTCTGATCTTCCAAGGCTTGTGTGAGTTGTGCATCTCTCTGCACGCACACTGGGAGTGGGACCAGCTATTGTCTGAATCTGGCATGCTGGGAAATCTAGTTCCAGCATACTAGATTCAGAAAATGACTGGTCTGTGCATGCGTGGAGCAGTATACAACAAGTGGGACTTCCTGGCAGGACAGCTGGTCTGGATGAGGGTGTGTGTGTGTGTGTGTGTGTGTGTGTGTGTGTGTGTGTGTGTGTGAGAGAGAGAGAGGGGATTGCTCCCTCTCCTCCTATCCCCTCTTCCCATGGCTCCTGGAGAGGAAAAGGGAGCCACCACTCAGCCTGAGGAAAGGCATGTCCCCATTAGAATGTTCGTGCTGTCCTTTCCTTCCTAGCAATCTAAGCCTGCCTGCCTCTGACTGACCTCCGGCCTTCCTAGAAGACCCTAGCTCAGCAGCATCTGAGATAAAGGGCCACCTGATTAAGAATATACCTTTTCCCCTCCTCTCCTGAAATAAACTCATTTATGCTACTGCACCCTGTAGAGGGGGCTTGGGAGTGGATTGGGGCTATCTGGGGGAGGGTTTGGGAAGTTCTGGGGGGTGCTGTGATGGGGGGGGTTGTTTCTTGTTGGTTTTATGGTGCTTAAGATCCCCAAACCCAATAACTGGAAAGGGGTCACACACAATATTGCTGAGGACTGCATTTAGCCTCTGGGCTGGAGGTCAGTACCTCACCCCTGCTTTCACGTGAGTGTTGTGGCCCTGTGGGGGGTGGTTGATCTGTTTGATCAGCTGAGTCTGTTTGAACTTCTGCATTGGGAGTGTAATAGGGATATGTTCAAGAGAAGGCGGGTTCAGGCCATGGATCTGTGCCATGGATGGTGTGTGCATGCCTCATGGGCTTTTAATAAGAGTTGTTGCCTTTAAGCATATAATATGAACCCTGCTCATAGCCCACTGGAGCTTGAAAATTGTACTTTGTCTGGACCCTGGGAAAGGCAAGGACATCTGGATTAAGGTGGTCCAAACTAAAGCCCATTAAGGGGCAAGGACTGAAGGACATTTGTGTGGACCAAAGGACTGGGCTGAAGGACTACTGTGAACGGGTTTGTTGACAGCCAGCATGTCTTGGTTAAGACTGGGCCCTTAAGGCTACAGGGGCCTGTGCCCTGACTGGTAAAAGGTACAGTGTAAAAAAGGGGGAATTACATAGACAAAAAACTTATGGTTTAAGAACCCAAGTTAAGGTGGTGGTCCAAATCCTAATCAAACTCGACAGTAAATTGTCATGTTAAGGCAAATTAAAAGAAAATTAGGACTTAACTGAAATTAAACTTCATGCATTCCTCATCACATACAAGTATCATTCTGTCACCATGCCACACATACGCAGTTTAATTTCAGTTGTGTGGTATGGTGACAGAATGATACTGTCACCATACCACAGTACAGAATATTAGTACAGGTATTAATACAGAAAAAAATTACAGACTGCATGGGCAGGTCCATCTAAGGGTTAAACATCAGTTGTCAAATGTGACCTATGTAATTGAAATGGCAGACTCTGAAAGAAAACCTAAGGTTTTCCGTGTAAATTTGATAAAATTGTACTGTGATAGAGTGAGCCTGATGCTAGTGGCTTGTGGAGGAGGGATAGATGAAGACGACTCTCTTTTTTTGGGTGGGGAGAGAGGTGTGAGGAAAAGAGTACAGTGGGTGAGGTGCAGATTTCCTCAGAATTAAGTCCGAGCCAGTTGGTGCAAGTCAAGGGAGTGTTACAAGTGAATAGGGAATTGTTCTCCAGTATACCTGGGAGGGCTAAAGGAGTGGTTCATAGGGTTAACACAAGAGAACATCTTCCCATTTCAAGTGCAGCTAGAAGAGTGCTGGGGGAAAGAGAAAATTTTGGAAAAGGAGATTCAGGAGATGTTAAGTTGGGGTATAATCAGGGAATTCCAGAGCCCATGGTCATCTCCGGTGGTATTAGTACCAAAGCCAGATGGATGGATAAGGTTCTGTGTGGATTATCATAATTTAAATTCAATCCGTGTCTGATGCTTACCCAATGCCCAATATTGTTAAATAGAGCAGGAGGGGGTAGGTTTGTGACCACTGTCGATTTGACTAAAGAATATTGGCAGATGAGGAGGACAAACTGAAATTAGCTTTCATTACCCCAAAAGGACTTTACGAGTTCTTGGTTCTTCTGTTTGGGATGAAAACAGCACCGGCCACCTTCCAACAGCCGGTGAACAAAATCTTGAATGGATTTGGAGACTTTGCTGTTGCTTACATAGATGATATAGCTGTGTTTAGTCTGTCCTGGGAGGAGCATTTGAGTTGTTTGAGCCAAGTTTTAGATTGAATTAGAGCGGCATGTCTTGCAATAAAAGGGGGAAAGTGCAGGGTGGGAATGGCACAGGTCAAATACCTTGGACGCTTGGTGCGATGTGGAGTTACTTGGCCAGACCCTGCAAAACTGGATGCCATTCAGGACTGGCCTGTACCCACTACAAAAAGAAAAGAGAAATCCTTTATGGGGGTTGTAGAGTACTGTCAGGGGTATGTGCCAAATTGCAGTACAATTGCTGCACCCTCATTATTAGCATTTATATAGCACCAGCGATGTACCGAGTGCTTTACAAAAGATAAGGTAGACACGGTCCCTGCCCAAGACTTACAATCTTGATAGATTTATTTATTTATTTAATCAAATTTATATCCTGCCCTTCTTAAAAACAGCTCGGGGGGGCTAACAATCTCAAAAAAATATATAAAAATACAATTATATTTTTAAAATACGGATAAAACTACAACAATTAAAACCAGGGTAACACTAAAATTAATCAATACAATAAATAAGGGTGGAGGGAGATAAAACACCCTCCCCCTCTCCCCAAAGGCCTGGGCGAACAGCCAGGTTTTGCAAATTCGCCGGAATATTAAAAGGCTTGGGGCTAGGTGAGCTTCCTCCGGGAGGGAATTCCAAAGGCGCGGCGCGGCCACTTAGAATGCCCTCCCCATTGTGGCCCCCAACTTAACATGGGCGACCTCCAAGAAGGCAGCCCCGGCAGACCGAAGAAGCTGCTTTGGGGCGTGGAGGGCAAGGTGGTCCCTGAGATACAAGGGGCCCAGACCACGAAGGGCCTTATAGATCAATACCAAAATCTTGAACCTGGCTCAGCATGCTATTGGCAGCCAGTGCAGGGTCCGGAGCACAGGTGTTACGTACTCCCGACGGCCCGTCCCTGGCAGAAGCCGGGCCGCCGCATTGTGCACTAGCTGCAGCCTCCGAATCAGGAACAAGGGCAGCCCCACATAGAGTGCATTGCAGTAGTCCAGCCTCGAGGTAACGAAGGCATACATGAGGGAGGCCAGGTCCAGGCCGGAGAAGTATGGACACAGCCTCCGCACCAGATGTAACTGGCAGAAAGTGGCCTTCACCACTGTCTCTCCAGGCGGAGATCTGCGTCCAACATCACCCCCAGACTCCGAACCTGCTGAGCTATACGAGGGCGAACCCCCCCCCCCATCAGGGGGGCCGACACCTCCCTCGCTCTCCCCACCACCATCACCACAGCCTCCAAACACTGGGACAGTAATGAGACAGCAGAGTCTGGGTCTGCTGAAAAAGAGAGGTACAGCTGAGTATCATCAGCATATTGGTAACATCACACCCTGAACCCTCTCACGACCTCCCCCAAGGGCTGCATATATACATTAAATAACAATGGAGACAGGATGGAATGCTGCAGGATAAAGCGTGGGGGCAAGATGTTTCAGCTCCCAACACTACCCGCTGACTTCTCCCTGAGAGGAATGAGTGAAGCCATTCAAGAACAGTCCCATCCAGGCCCCCCAGGTCATGCAGCCGTCTCAACAGCAGTCCATGGTGTCAAAAGTGGCAGAGAGATCTAGCAGGATGAGAAATGTCGAACATCCTGCATCCATCTCCCAGCGGAGACCGTCAACCAAGGCCACCAACGCCGTCTCAGTACCATAGCCGGGGTGGAATCCAGATTGAAAAGGGTCTAGGAAACCGATGCTGTCTAGATGCACCTGGAGCTGGATTGCCACCGCCCGCTCAATAACCTTCCCTAAAAAGGGAAGGTTAGAGACAGGTCGGTAGCTGGCGAGC
>QEPC01000541.1:949127-976858 GCA_003113815.1 Sphenodon punctatus
CCCCCCCCCCCCCCCCCCGCAACTAGCTCAGTTCTCTTCTGCCCCCTAGTGGTGCTCTCACTGCAAGTGCAGGCTAAGCACTTGGTAGTCCCCAAAGGTGGGGGGAGCTACACACACACACATATTTTATTTATTTTATGTTTTAAACATCTTCCACTACTCCATTTCACAATGTGAACTGAGAAGCACATACCCTGGCCATTTCCTGACTTCTGTATGCGACCAGATTCTCTCTCTCCAAGAAGATCAAAGCGATAACCCCCTGGTTGCAAGCCAGAGGAAATTGCCCCGAAAACTCCCATTGAAATCAATGGAACAACGTTAGCTCAATGAAGAACCTTAGCCACTAGTGTGGCTCCATAATTTACCTCGACAGCCGTTTGTCTGTTTCTGTGGCTAGACCCTACACTTAGCCTCGTCAGGTTTGAAAATTCTTGGATGACGGATGCAAGGGCAGGTTAACCATTATGCTGATTACATTGCAGTGTGGGGACTCTCTCACTGCTGTGCGTGCAGTGTGTTTTGTGCCTCCCACTTTCAGTTTGTGGCACTTATTGTATTTGCTAAGAGTCTGCTTTTGCTTTGTGCATTTCATTGTTGAATAGTGTTGTATCCTTTTAATGTGGCTGTAGGCAGATGTTTCCATGAATAGTTTGGGCCAACATTTAATATGGGTAATTGTATGCATTTTCCATGAGTGTTGATGGCAACATGTATGAACTCCCAGGAATTCATAAGTGCTGCAGACCTGTAGTTGCAGCACATGGGGGGCTGCTATTGTCAGAGCACTGCCAGAAGCTCCCCTGCCTGGAAGGGGACTGAAGATGCTCCTTGCAGAGCAGAACAGCCACTGCTGGCAGCAGTTTGGTGTGGCTTAAATATTGAAATGGCTAAAGTAATACATTACACAGAACCATAAGACCAGAAGTTTGTTTCCTCTTTGATCATCACTTTTGCTCTTTCTCTGTATGCTATAATTACTTCCTTGGGGGTGGAGGAGAGTCTCGTACATAGAAATGACCAAAACCAACTATACCTCTGTGGTGGCTCAAGGGAAACTGTAGAAATTGGCATCAACAGATTTGGCATTAGAGTTCTGTGTGCCACTTTTGCAAAGTAGCCATTCAGCTAGTGCAGAATGCGGTGGCCCGCCTCCTTACAGGGACAGGTCACCGTGCGCACATAACACTGTTGCTTCGTTCGCTTCACTGGCTGCCTATTGTCTTCCAGGCCCAATTCAAGGTGTTGTTTTGGACCTATAAAGCACTATATGGTCTACACCCCACTTACCTACGGTACCGCCTTGCCCCCTGGGTCCTGGATTGGCCCCTACGGTCAGCTGGGAGCGTCCTTTTGGAACTCCTCCGAGTTCATCTGGGGACGAAGAGGGCATTCTCAGTAGCCATCCTGAGGGTGTGGAACGTGCTCACGGCAGAGGTCCGCGTGTCCCTGGATCGTCCCTTCTTCCATAGGCAGTGTGCCAGGCATTTGGCAAGGGAAAGGGATAGTGGGTGGGTGTGGGGAGGGTTGGTGGGGGTATCTTTGAGACTGCCTTGCTTTAGTTTTTGTTGTATTATTTTATCTTCTATAAAAATTGGGAGCTGCCCTGAGATGTTGAATGGCAGGAGGGGGCAGAATATTAAGTATTGGTTAAAATAATTTGGTGGTGTTGTGTTTTTTTTTTTTAAAAAAAATCTTTTTCCTGGGATTTTTCAGGCTATGCATTAGTCTTAGATATTTTCCTTCCCTATGTACACGCTGCTACTGGACTTTGCACTGTAATAGATCTTATCATTGCGTAAGAGTTCACATTTGTTAGGAAATCGCTTTATTTTTTATTCTGTAACAGTACAGAGATGCTTGCTGTCGGATTTTAACACGGTTGTCTCCAGGACCCAGTCGCAAAAGAAGCATTGTCCTCAGCGAGTTTGATTCCACTGATAAAACAAAATAATAGTCCTGATGACATAAATTGCAACAATATAACTATACTAATGCCTGTACCCTGGCTATATCTTTACAATTTGTATTTTCTGTTTATCCTGGCAAACGTTCTCTGTTGTTGTCAAAGAAGGTAATCTTTTCAAGTGCAGTTTACATTAGAAAAGCTATCACATCACTGTCAGCAAGGCAGCTTTATCAGTGGTTTTGCTTGCTACTTCTGTTTGAACAGAACACTGTCTAATATGGATAGAAGATATGCTTTTGCAGGGGTGGGAATAATTGGTAGCTGCTTATGATGGGAATAAGCAGCAGGTATGAAAATACCATTTCTCAAATTTTAAGTATATTTTATAACTTAAAAATCTTGAGTCTGTAAAAATGTTATAACGCTTTAATTTTGATGCTGAGGTGATAATCCTGTTCCCATCTTTAAAAGACTTCTTTTTAACAGGGAGAGCAACACTAAATTGATTAAATCCCATTTATTACAGAAAACATTACTATTGCTAATGTTACAGAAATCTCCCCTGATACCTCTCACTAAATTCTGTGTAATGGAGCAAGGCTTATTTTTATTTATTTTTTAAAAAGGAACACATTTTTAAAAATTATTTCAGTGAGAAAGCAAGCAGATTAACAAGAATACTCACAAACATTAAATCAACATATTCATCTCATCTAACTACCAACCAAGTGTAGCTTGGGGTAAAGAACACATTTTTGAGAGAAGTTTCCTTTAGTGACATAGATAGGTAGGCAGACTAGCTCACCCCCATATTTTAAAACTGTAAGAAAAAAAAATCTTTGCTTTTTGGAGAATAAAGCTCAATTTCTGATAAAGCCTGTGACTTAAAAATGAAGGTGTGTTTTAGTCTTATAATTTTTGGATGCGGATGCGGCAGAACAGACTGAAGCTCAATCCTGATAAGACGGAAGCAGCTATAGGCCAATTAGTCTCCCGGTCGTAGGCAAACTTTTTTTTCTCAGTTATCCTTCAACAGCTGCAGAAATGGGCAGAGTCTAATAACATCATCCCAATAGAACAATACGGTTTTAGAACAAATAGGTCTACTATGGATTGCGCTTTTGTGGTGTCCCATTTAATTGCGAAGTACACGAAGATCAGGGGGGAGAAACTCTTCCTGGCATTCATGGACTTCACAAAAGCGTTTGACTCTGTTCTGCGGGAGAGACTCTGGACAAAGCTTAGACAGATGGGCCTAGATGGCAATCTCCTTGCCATCTTGGTGACGATCCACACCAATAATACAGCAAGAGTGAGAGGGTCCCTCGAGTTGTCTTAGTGCTCCTATTGTTGTGGACAGAGGTGTCCGCCAAGGATGTGTGCTGCCCCATTGCTTTTTAATCTTTATGTGGCAGATTTGGTGCCTTACATCAAGGCAAGAAACCCACATCCCCCTAAAATTGGTGAATTTCACCTCCATGCTCTTCAATACGCTGACGACCTTATTTTACTGTCCCAGTCCGAAAAAGGTCTAAAAAAATACATCTCCTCCTTAATAGAATATTGCCAAGAAAATGGCTTGGATATTAATGGGAGTAAATCTAAGATCTTAATTGCTGGTGGCAGGCCACAGGTGCGTAAATGGCATATATCAAATTTGTTAATGGAGGTTGTAAACGAATTCACCTATTTGGGAGTGCTGTTTTCAGCAAGGGGTACATGGGTGTCGCATATAAAGAAAATTGCTTGCCTGCCTATGAATCTGGTGAGAGCTCTTCTTAAAGCCTTTAAGATCTCTCATGGCATATCGGTTGGTACTGCCTTGAAGGTTTTTCAAACAAAAGTTTACTCTATGCTGACCTTTGGAATGGAATTAATTTCATATCCAGATTGTGTAATTGTTGACTGAGTACAAAATCGTTTTCTGCGAGGGAATTCTCAAATTAGGAAATGGTGTCCCTGGGGCAGTTATCTGAGCAGAGACTAATAGCCTATCCTTGGAACATTATTCTAGAATGGCATTTCTTAGATTCTGGCTCAGAATAGTGGTAGCTCCTATAGATTTCCTGCAGTCCCAGTGTCTGACTGAGGAACTCTCTTATAAGGGTTCTGGGGCATATCCTTGGTTGAGGTACCTTTCTCAAATTCTGCAGAACCTGGGGTTTTCCCTTTTATATTTTCAAGGGAAATCTATTCCAAATATAAAGAAGGAACTTGAGATACGTTCTAGAGATGTCTAATCAAGACGATATTGCGAAGCTGAAAGCCTGGAAGGTGGTGCCCAGTCTAGGACTCTGCAAATTGGGTTTCCACAGGGAGCCCTATTTGGAGTTGTTGGACAATAAAACACTGAGAAGATATTACACTCTCTTCAGGTTCCACCTAGTGCAATCAGCGGTCCTTGAGGGTCGTTTATTGAAAATCCCCTATGAGGATCGCAAATGTACTTGTACTTTGCGGGAAGTGGAAACGATTGAACATCAAATTTTGTACTGTCCATATTACGTGCTGTTAAGGGAAATTTGGGTGACTCCATTGATAGAGAAAGGCTAAAGCCTTCTGAGTGTATCCTCTTTCTGCTTACTTTAACAAATAGGAATGATTTGAGTGCTGTTGCAACTTTTTTATCACTTATTGCCAAGAGAATGTATTCTAGCTCAGTTAAAAGCACTAAATTTGTGAATCCTATGTTGGTCCTTTAATTTTTAAGTGCTCTTACCCATTTTTTGTGTCTGGATGTTATCTTGGTTAGCTCCTGAGAATGTGAGGTTTTTGCAGATTTTATCTTTTTAAAGAACTTTGTTAATCTTATTGGTATTAATATTGTTTTATTTAATTTTATTTACTTATTTAAATTTATCTTGTGTTGTATATATTTGTCTTCATTCTCTGGCCATGGTGAAAGCCAACGCCAAATAAAATAAATAAATAAAGCTGCTAATGGACCTATAATGATAAGACGGAGGTGATGGTGGTGGGTAGGGCGAGGGAGGTACTGGCTCCCCTGGTGGGTGGGTGGGGTCCACCCACCAGGTTTCGGAGTCTGGGGGTGGTGTTGGACTTACATTTCCAGACCCGACCTGGCCACCCTCGTTCATGCCTTCATCACCTCAAGGCTAGACTACTGCAATGCGCTGTACGTGGGGCTTCCCTTGTTTCTGGTTTGGAGGCTGCAGCTGGTGCAGAATGCGACGGCCTGTCTCCTTATGGGGACGGGAAGGTGGGATCACATAACACCTGTGCTCCGCACTCTGCACTGGCTGCCTATAGCGTACCGAGCTCGATTCAAGGTGCTAGTGTTGATCTATAAAGCCCTACGTGGTCTGGGCCCCTCATACCTTGGGGACCGCCTCGCCCTCCGCACCTCAGAGCGATCCCTGCAGTCCACCGGGGGTGCCTTTTTGGAGGTCCCCCATGTAAAGCAGGGGGCCACAATGGAGAGGGCATTCTCAGTGGCCAGGCCGAGGCTCTGGAATTCCCTCCCGGAGGAAGCCCGTCTGGCCCCAGGTCCGTTGGCATTTCGGCAAGCCTGCAAGACCTGGCTGTTCGCCCAGGTCTTCGGGTGGGGTGGGGGGGGATTGTATTTTTAAAAGATTGTGTTAATGAATTTTATTGTGTGTTTTTTATGCTGTAAGCCGCCCCGAGATGCTGTGGGCATGAGGGGGTGGCTAACTAATAAATAAATAAACAAACTGCACGTAGCAACAGCTGAAGTGGGCAGCTTTACTCCTTGGTTGCTAAGTCACTCCCTTGCAGCAACTGAACAGATTTTTTAAAAAACCAAAGGAGCCGGCGGATCAGGCAGTGTCAGCCAAAAATCAGCTCGGCACCTAAGAAATCTCTTCCTTGCACGGATGTGCAGCCAGAGTAGAATGCGGCACCGCAGAATGGCACCGCTCTATCGGGCACCACTGGAGGACCCTCAGCCCCATGTTGTCAACAGAGGCTGCAGCAGCACCGCTGGCACAGGTAAACTCCGGAGCATTTATTTTAACAGAGCAGATTTTTATGCAGACAGTGAGGGAATTAATGGATCATATTCATGGATCATGAAGCCACAGAGCAGGCATGACAAAAGCTTTTGCCTCTAACTCGAGAAGAATGGTCAGTGGCTGGATTTCAGCTAAGGGCTGCAAAGGATTTAGCGGACTGCAGAACATGGAACATAGCATGTGCCATCAAGCAGAGAAGTGTTTGGCTGAGGACAACTGCATTAGCTCCAGAAAACCAAGCAAAGATAGAAGGCTTAGCCTTTGATGGCCAGGGACTTTTAATCTCGAACACAGATGACCTGCTGGAGAAAGTAAAAACCATGACCAAAACTACGAGCAAGCTCTGGGTTTACACCACCACTAGAGGGAGGTACAATCCTCAGTCTAATACTTCTGCATACGAGCGTCTGTACCAGCAAAGTAATTTAATTCTTATCAGTGGAGATACCAGAATCAAACCGAATATTACCAGAGAATAAAAGTAAAGACAACACAACAGGTCTCAAATGGCTGATAACACATGAGGCGGTATTAGGAAGTCACATGTTTAACATAGGTGTAGCGAGCTCGCAACCAACAAATATGTCCACCAGATTGGCTCCTCTCTTGCAGCATGAAGGCAAATTACCACTGATTAGATGGGTATTGGAAATTATCAAATATGGATACCCAATACAATTTGGGAATAATCCACCACATAATCCTCCTACCCCCTTCCCCGTTCCTCCTTTTAAGGACCCCTCTCACAAGGCACAGTTGTTACAGGAATTTGATACTTTACTTAAGAAAGGTGCGATTGAGGATGTACCGGAGAGGCATAAGGGAAAAGGTTTTTACTCAAGATACTTTCTCATACCCCAGAAAGATAAGGGGTTGAAACCTATTCTAGATCTAAAAGTTAAATAAATATATTTGGAAATTTAAAATTAAAATACTAACTATCCCGAAGATATTGTCATCACTAACAAAAAATGATTGGTTTGTGACTCTCACTAAGATGCATATTTTCACATTCCTATTTGCTATAGTCATAGAAAATATTTTAGGTTTGTAGAAGGGGCAATACATTGTCAGTTTAAAGTCCTTCTATTTGGTGTCTCAACAGCACTGCGTGTCTTCATAAAGACCGTATTGATGATCACAGCATACCCGAGAAGACATAAAATTCATGTTTACCCATGTCTGGACAATTGGCCACTCAAAGCTGCATCACTGACAATGCTACAGAGAAGCATAAGTTTTTTCCTGAGTTTCTCCTGGATTCATTATGAATTTTGGAAAATCATCCCTGGAATCAACAAGATCATACATTTTCTAGGCACCATCCTGCACTCTCCAAAGTAGAAGATATTCATGTCTCAGATGAGGCTTCTGATCATAAGAAATACAATACAAATTATGTCTGTGCATCACAGACAAATTGGGTACCTCTTAAGACTTGTAGGTCTGTTAGCCTTGGCCATGCATGTAACCCCATATGCATGACATCAATCCAGAGTGTTCCAGAGTTGGATTCTAACAATGTATTTCCCAGGGGTCACACCTCTTCACGAACATGTTACTATTCTAAGAAGAGGACAAAGAGCATGAAAGTGGTGGATTACAGGAAATCATGTCCTGAAAGACATGCCGTTCCAGCTTCTTCAGCCACAACTATAACAATGGATGCATCCGTGTTAGGGTGGGGCGCACACTGTCAAGGCTGTAAAATACATTGAAAGTGATCTCTAGAAAAAGTGGCAATACCACAGCAATTTCTTAGAACTAAAAGCAGTGCAGCTAGGTCTGAGAGCATTCAGAAACATGCTTACAGACCAAATGGTGCAAGTTCAATATGTCAGCAATGTGGTACATCAACAAACAAGGCAGCACGAGATTCTCACATCTATCAAAATTGGCAGAAGAAACACGGAAATGGTGTGTGGATAACTTCATCTATATTCTAGCAATTCATGTGCCAGAAACAGACCATATAACTGGACTTTTTAAAGGAGAACATTCATGGATCAGCATGAATGGGCAACCGACACCACCATCTTCTGATAACTATGCAGCTTGTGGGGGAGGCCAGGTGTCAGCCTCTTCGCTACAAAATACAATGCAAAGGTGCCAATATCTTGAAGCAGAGGAGGCTTGGACCCAAGGTCGATAGGAGACATATTCATGGTAGAATAGCAATTCCACTTTCACTATGCATACCCCCCAATTCTGCTAATACCTCAAATCCTCCAAAAAATAAGATGGGACAAAGCAAAAATGATTCTAATAACACCAGCATGACCATGGCAAGATTGGTACTACACAGTACAGAAAAGGACTGGTTTGGTAATGAAGGATCATGTCGACCTGCATTCTCTGAACTTGACTGCTTGGTTGATCCAAGGGTGAGAGACATGCAAGACATACCAGAACAGGTACTAAATGTTCATGGAATGCTAGGGAAGAAACTGCCCAAAAGCCTTGCAGCTACAAGGGGAAGCAATTTACAGTGTGGGCAGAGGCTCATGCACTCAGCCTAGTCACCTGCCCAATTCCACAAATTCTGCAGTTTTTATTACACCTAAAAGAACAACTTATCGATTCATTGCTACAAGTACTTTTGGCAGCAATAGCATTGAAGCATAATTTGGTGAATGGACAAACAATCTTTTCATCAACCATTATCAAAGTTTTCCTGAAAGGATTAAATTTGTTGTATCCGCCACTACTGGCAGTCATGCCAACATAGAACTTCAATCGACTTGTGGCACTGCTGATGCACCCACCATATGAACCGATGAAATCCTGTAAATCCACTTATTTGCTACAAATTTTTTGTAGCTGGTAGCTATTACTTCAGCTACAAGTCAGTGAATTATCCACGTTGAGAAAATCCCCTCCTTTTCTCAACATGCATAAAAATAAGATTGTTCTGAGATTAGATCCAATTTTCTTGCCAAAGGTGGTTACCCTATTCCATCTACGACAGGAATTGTCTCCGCCCGAGTTCTTCCCAAGACCACACTCAAATCCAGTTGAAGCTGGGTTACACACTTTAGATATAGAAAGGATAGTAGCCTTTTATCTAAGCAGAACACAAGGTTACAGGATTCATGACAATTTATTCATTTCAGGGACCTCAAAGGGGAAACCAATTATCCCTTTATAGTACATAGTAAATTGTATTATTGCTATAGTCTACAAGGGTTAGGTGGACCAGAGCGCATTCTACATGAGCAATGTCGACTTCTGCGGCTTCCTCAAAGTATGTACCAATGCTAGATGTATGTAATGCAGCAATGTAGTCCTCCAACCACGTATTTATAAAACATTGTCAGATATGGTGGAAAAGACAGTTGAAAATTTGGGAGAGCAGTTCTAAGTTCAGTTCTAATTCCCAGCCATCCGCATGGGAGAACTGCTTTACAATCGCCCAAGGATTGGGAATGCACACAGCCACTCAAGGAAAGACAGGTTACGAACTTGTAACGGTCGTTCCTTGAGATGGCTCCGTGCATTCCCACATTCTTTCCCTCCTTCCCCACATCTGTTGGGATGTACTAAGATTAAAAGTCTGCTGTTTCAGGAACTGAGAACGGTTCTTCCCTGCCCCTTATGTAGCCTCTGATATGCGTATGTGACAAACTTGCGTTAGAGAAGGATGGGGCAGATCTGGGAGCAAAACTGCATTAAAGCCCCGTGAAGTCAGGCTGTGACAGGCACACCCCAAGGACTGAGAATACTCGAATCTATAGACGCACAACAGCTGCAGGTCAATAACCTGTCTTTTTTTGTTCTGAGTTAGAGAGAAGCCCGTTATGAAAGGTCTGTAGAACAGATGGATACTTTTATCATTAGCCAAAAGGGGTTTTAATAACCGAGTCATGCACAATAGTTTATGCTGCATGGAGATATTATGCTTGCCTATCAGAGTTGCTTTATGTAAACTGAAAGCTTGTCTTTTCTTACGTACATATAGTACTGAATTCAAGACAGTAAAAACACCTTTTTCCTTGGAGGAGACATGTTTTGTTAGAAAGTTTGCATTGCCTGAACCTGTAGTGATAAGTGGGGAAAGACAAGAGTCTAGAAGCCAAAGCAACTTGAGAGTACAGAGTTACCTTTGCTGTTTTGAGAAGCCACTTCAGTCACTAAAGAGCTAGGTACTGGGAGTGCTGTGAAGCAATTCTATATCTAGGGTGGAATTTAATACCCCCTGTTAATTTGTTGTGATATTTGGGTAAATGACCACAGGATTCTTCCAAATTTGTTTAGGTTTTCATTAACCTGTCAAGCTTTTGAATAGTGCTGATACTACTCTCAGAATGGTCTCTAATCTCAAAAAAACAGGATCTGTCTTTTCCTGATACAATGTAACTATTAACCACTAGAACCTCTGTGGCTGGGCCATGTACTGAACCAATTCATGGAACTGTTTGAAAGCTTCCAAAAGGGAGACACTTGTGAGTTACCCACTACCTTATCAGGAGACCATTGCAAAGCAGAATTGGTGATTTCATCACTTTCTAGCAAAGGAAAGCTCACTTGTATGCTTTGTCACTTCTTTTAAGCTGATCATCTCAATGGAAATGGGGGATGAAATAGGCCAAGATAGTGCCAGCTGAGCTACTGGTGTTTGGTCTCCGAGAGCAGCATGGACTGAGTAATGCTGTGGTTGTGCTGTTGAAATTGTTACTGAAGCATTCTCAGTCAGAACAATTGGTCTAGGTCCATAATAGAAAGGTCGTCTTTATAATCCCTAACAAGGGATGACTAATTGTGAAAGCAATAGACTTGACATTTCCTGGAGACTTTTATGTTCACCAGTTGCTTTTTGGCAGTGAGAATTGCAAGCTTAGGCAGTCACTAATGGCTTCGTACCAATACTGTGGGAAAGGATATCTCCTTTATAGCAAAGAGCTCCCTCCATTCTCTGACAACTGGCCCAAGTTCTACAAAAAGAAGGCCTACATCTGAGTAAGACACAATCTCATTCTAAGGGCGTATCAGACTATACCTCAAAAAGCACCGGCTTCTGCAGCAACCCTCCAATATTCCGGATGGAGACTTCCTTCATTGTGTTCAAATGGCAGGTCTTCAATCTTCTCCTTAGCATAAGAAGGTTTAGGGCTTTAATAAAATGTAGAAAATGAAGTTGACCACTTGTTCCTTGGATGCCATTTAGCCAGTGTGCAGAAAGTTGTCTTCCTCTCCAGAGATGACATGCTGCTTCTATTACTTCTCAATTGTTTTGAGGTTGCTAATCTCTTCTGCATCAAGGAGAAAGTCCTTTGCAGAAAGTTTTAGAGAGAAACTATCTTCAACCTCCTCCACCCCCTTTAAAGCAGAGAGTTGATGGGGTGCTCAGACTTTGTACCAATCCATGAAATGGTTGCTTCCTCATTTTTTGTGATTATCTTTCTAGATGCTTCTTGGTCTAGAAAAATATCACAGATAATTTAAATTTCCGTACTATTTTTTTAAAAAATAAATCAAGAAAGATGGTTGGCTTTGAACTCGTTTAGGTCTGAGCCTTAATACCTACACAAAAATTCCACAAGATCTCTCTGGCAACTATCATTTTCTCCATTCCGTGGATGAGTTTGGATCTCATAATTTTGAAAGATGCCTACTTTTATACAGATACTAAAGCACAGGAAATTCTAGCCTAGGCAACTGGCTTTTGTGAGCAGAATCCAAGAAACTGGTTGCATGGACACAGTGTGCACTCTGTTCCAGACCATGGAGATAGTGATCAACTGGGAAGAGTCTCGTCTCATTCCCACACATTGCATTGTTGTGCTGTACTCTGTACAGAGAAAATTTCTCCCTAAAGACAGATCTAACAGGATCACCTCGGAACTGTCCTGCAAAGAGCCAACAAATCGGAGACTATTGGATTTTAAACGAAAGTACTACTTCACTTGGTGCACAGTTAACTAGTGAAAATCATTGCTAGAGAATGTTTGAAGACCAGCAGCAAAAATGGGTTAAAGAACGAATTTTCCACCTTGGAAGATGGATGGCTATTCAAGTCAGTGAGATGAGACATTTGTCAGCCTGGAAATGAATAGAAGGAAATGGATCACACCATTATGACTTGTGTAGTTCTCTGAAGCACCATGGTGGCCACCATCAGATGTGAGATGCTGAGCTAGGTGGAACACTTGGTCTGACCCAGTAGGGCATGTCTTATGTTCTAGGCAAGGGCGTAGCTACCATAGGGACAGGCGGGACGTTTGTCCCGGGGCCCACCATGGCTGGGGGCCCATGGGCCCATCCCGGCCGTCCCTATGGTACTAAGCCTTAGCTGCCACTGCTTGTCCCTATTTTTTTAAAAACAAAATTAATTTCCGTGCCCGGCCAGTCTGACTCTGCACACACACACACACACCCCCAGCTCGCTCTCTCACTCACTCACGCCGCTGCAAGCCCCGCCTCCCTGATGCCAACGCAACATGCGCAATGTGCATGCGTCAGCATTCTCAGTCTCGAGTGGTGGCGCGGCAGCACACAAGGCACTGGCTGGTCGGCGGCAGAACGAAGCACTAACCGCGAAGTGAGAGTCAGAGACAGTCAATTAGCAATGGCAGCAGTCTGCGTTTGGGGCTCGCTCCGTCTGCTGGGGGTGGGTAAGGCAGCGGGGGTTTGTTTTGGGGGACCGTTTGGGACGGGTTGACTATGGGGGTGGCCCTGGGGAGAGAGAACTGAAGTGGGGTCTGTGGTGAAGAACTGAGTGAAGGGGAGTGGGGGCGGGGGGGAGTCGGGAGAACTGACCTGAAGGGGGGAGCGTACAGAGCGGGGAAGGGAAGAGAATGGACCCGGGATGGGGCTGGAGAGTGGAGCACGCTAGCAGCGCCCAGGAGGGAGCCGACAGCCGAGCGAGCTGTGTGTATGGGAGGGAGCCGCAAGGGAGGGGAGAGCACTGGGTCCAGGGCTGCGCTGGCCCAGGGCATGCAGGGCCAGGGGAGAGCCCAAGCTGGGAGGAGAGGACAGCCCCTGCCCTGAGCCTGGGCAGGGGAGAGCGCTGAGACCCGGGGTTGGGCTGGGAGGGAGAAGCAGGTCGTGCTCGGATGTCGAAGGTTGGAGAAGGGAATCGCAGCAGCGCTGCGGGGTGATCTCCCCCCGGCCCAAACCCAGTGCCTTGGGTTCCAGAATTTTTCTTCCCTCCCTGACTCCCTTCCACCCCCACCCTGGATCTCACCACTTTCCCTCCCTTGCTGGCTCCTCCCCTGCACCCCCACCCTGGATCCCAGCACTTTCTCTCCCTCCCCTGCACCCCCACCCTGGATCCCAGCACTTTCTCTCCCTTCCCTGCACCCCCACCCTGGATCCCAGCACTTTCTCCCCTCCCCTGCACCCCCACCCTGAATCCCAGTGCTTTCTCTCCCTCCCCAGCTCCCCTGCACCCCCACCCTGGATCCCAGCGCTTTCCCTCCCTGACTCCCATGCACTCCTACCCCGGATTCCAGTATTTTTCACTCCCTCGCTGGCTCCCCTGCACCCACCCCAGATCCCAGTGCTTTCCCTCCCTTCCTGGCTCCCTTGCATCCCTACCTTGGGTTCCAGAACGTTTCCTCCCTCCCTGGCTCCCCTGCATCCCCAACCTGGATTTCACCATTTTTGCTCCCAGCCTTACCCCCCAAAACCTGGTGCTCCCCGTAGCAGAAGGTTGTTACTTTGTAAAGAAGGTTCTTAGAAATGGCGCCTAACATTCTCACAACTGGGTTGTGCATGCTCACCCTATTCAAATAATAGACCACATGATGGTCTTGAGCTCCTCTAGTATAAAAAGCACTGACTCTCCCCCTCAGAATGACAGTTCCTTCCAACCCTTTCTAGAAATATAAGAAACAAATTCCGTGCGAGGCTGGAAGGGTGGGTGTTGTGAGAATGTTCGAAGCCATCTCAAAGAACCTTCTTTACAAGGTAGCAACCTTCTGTTCTTCTTTGAGTGGCTCCTCACACGCTCCAAGAAGGTCTGAATGAGTTATTTTGCTGTAGGAAACAACGGTATGGCACGCATGTGAACGCAACTGGCATTGTTAACAATGAACTAGAGAAAACGGATTTTTAAAAATCCAGATAATTGCTGCACGTGTGAATGAATCCCCAGTCTTGTGATTTTAACCTCAATTAAGCTCATTACTAAACCTGGAATCCCCTCAGCTCCCCCTAGGAGGGACCTGGCATGGACAGGCTCACCTTTATAAACCCTAGCTCTTTCCCACACCACCCCTGCTTGCTTCTTTCTTTGTTATTCAAAAATAATTGATGTGTTTGTGGAGCTAAAGGCAAAGAAGAGGCCATTGCAGTAGCTGAGTACATGTTTTCTTTACACTGTAATTTTATTTAATAAATAACGTTTAATTTAATATGTACGTTTGACAGTTTTATGCAATAAGGACATTGAGGGGAGGAAGAGGGACAGGGGAGTCAATAGTGATTGGGGGGGGGGGGAACAACAACATATCTTGTCCCTGGGCCCATTCTAACCTAGCTATGCCCCTGGTTCTAGGACTGAAACGGGGTTGGTATTGTGGTACACAGGCCAGGAGTCAAAGCCAGGGTAGTATTAGCCCATACAAAGATAAATATGGGGATAGCAGGGAGGACAGGCAAGATGAGGTTGGGTCTGGACTCGGGGGTTTGCTGAGCAGAGTTGGTTCCAGAGGCGAGGCTGAGCTAGGAACAGGGACTTGAGGTTCAGAGGTCTGGCTGCAGCAGGTCAACAGACTAGTTGCTCAGGGTGTGGGGTGTGGCAGGAAGACACAAATATTGAAGTCAATCATCTGGGTTTGTGGTATGTCACTGGTGGTTCCCTGGCTGTGGATCATGGGCGGCACACGTAATGAGATTTCTGCTCATTTTTCCCCAGGGCCTTGAATTGATGCCTGACCCCTCCCTTCCAATGTATGCTTTTCCTCCCAATACTTTATCAGAGAAGGTCAGTATGATAATTATAGTTAGATTATGGGCCAGATAGCCATGGCATTCTGTCTTGTTTCACCTTTTCTTGTGACCAGAGGTTTGCCATCTCTGAAGAGAATGCTTGTCAGAATAAATTTACAGAACTAATGAAAGCAGGAAAACAAGACAGAATTTAAGTTCTGAAATCTCCTGCCTTGATAAATGAAATATTTTTTAAAATTGCAAAAGGCAGATGAGACCTAATCATTGTTGTTACAGGAAAGCATTTGTTTTCAAAAACCTTCCTTTCATTTAAAGCTTTTGAGAAAAAAATGAGGGTGCTCCTATAGATTTATTGGTGGAACAGTATAGTGGAACACTGGATTCATTGGTGGAACTATGGATTCAGAATACAGAATGGAATATGAAATGTCTTGGTTTCTTGAGACTTACTGGCTGAAAGAAATCTGTACATTTAAACTTAAAACCTTTCGCTATAGATTAATTGATGGAAAAACAGAACTATACATTCAGAATGTAGAATAGAATATGGACCATTCCATATTCCTGAAAAGCGGCCACTCAGATGCTGCGGGGGAGAGAAGGAGCTTTCTGGAGCACTGCCCAAAAAACTTGAATAGCTCAAAGAAACAATTGCTCGAAAAACAAATAGAGACAAAGTAGTATATTGATATCTTTTATTGGAACAACTACAGTTGTGGAGGCAGAGAAACCAAAAACTGTTGAATTGAGAAATGTTGTAGAAGAATTAATCCTTTTAGAAGAATCAAGAATTTTATAAACCCCAAACTTTGTTTGCCAAAAGCATGAGCTAAATGGGATGATGGGCCCTTCTGCAGAGAAGCAGTTGCAAAATTGGATGAGGAATTCAGTCTCTGAGAGAGACCGATCCAGCTGGGACCTGGCACCCTTCTAATCTCCCACACTGCAATCCTCACACCACTAACTCCAGATTTGTCCTGTTGGCGTCAGTAGAGTTGCTTTAGAGTAGATGGTTTCAGGATTGCAGTGTAACACTAGGTTAGATCCTCCCTGCATGGAATGGTCCAGGCAGGCCTTGGCAACGTTCTGCCACACATGCTGCCTGTGTTCCCAGGCCATGCCCTGAATGGCATCCCAGATCTCGTCTGCCTGCTGCATCGTCTCCCCCAGTAGCTTCCTCACCAAATCCTGTTTTGCTGGTTATGGACCCGCAGGTCTTGGTTCCACCAGGCGCCAATTGCTGCGGGATTGGCTTGTACCTGTTGAAGTGGCAGTCCTATAGCAAGGCAACAAGGAAAACCATTAGTTCAGACCCCCACTCTCACCTTCCCATCTGATCAAATGGCCACCTTTCCAGCGTAAGTGGGAATGAGCACCTGGCCTAAGTTGCTGCTAGGGCAGTTGTTGCATTGGGATCTCTGGGGTTCTCGATCACCACCCACCCTGGTGCCTTTCCCTTCCCCAGACCTCCATGGCACCTTTCTGCACATACCATTCGCGTCTGGTGCTGCTGTGTCCTGGAGAGTATCCTGTTGCTCCCCAGCGCTCTCCTGGCCACCTGTGAAAACTTTAAAGGGGGAAAACCACATAATTAGATGGCAATAACTGGAAGCCCTTATCATGCCGCTGTATAAATGTAGCCCCACCCGCAGATGCATTAACTTTCCCTACTTGCTTGGGTGTCATTCTGAGCCATGGTGATGGAAAAGACTGGAACTTCTTCCAGAGAAGGCAACAGGTTCTGAAGAGCAAGCATTGGGCACATGCTGTATACCAGGAGGAGCTGGGCAAGCGCATGTCTGAATTTTGACGCATGGCGAGAGGGGCAGGAAGCAACACTCCTTGGAACACTCTCGCCTCTAAACCCTTGAGACTCTGTTGATGGTGTACCTGTATGTGTGTGGTGCTGCATTCAACCTAATTGATGGATGCGGACATGGGTGCACATTAGCCTGTATTCACCCTCATGATGGGCTGTACATTTACAAGATCTCACCGTGAGTGAGGGCTAAGCGTGTCTGGTGGGGGTGGACAGCCACCTGGTGTGGGCTGATGTGAACTAACATTTCATTTAATGCTCTTTCTGTGAATATACAGAGGCCATTCAAAGAAGAAATGAAAATTTCCTATAACTGGATTTCTTTTGAGAAGGCTCCTACCTATAGTCACACATCCTGCCAGCTTCCCCTCTGTTTCGGAGTCTTAGGCAAGGAACATAGGTGTTGGAAGAAGCAGAAACTCATGGCTGTGTTCACATAATACACTTAGTATGCTAAAAACCTTACCCCCTGCTTTGTTTTTAACATTTGGGTTACAAGATTCACTTGGAGTAATATGCATTAACTCCCAAAAAGCCAAGCTAAAAAGCAAGGTTTAACAATACTTCTAAGTCTATTACATACATTTCTGCTGGTGCTATATAAATGCTTATAATAATAATGTGAAGTGATTTAAGCCTACTGTCAGTCTATCTGCACCAAAGAAGCAAATGCAGAGCCACACAGCATTCTGAAATACCTGACAGTGACCACAGCAATAGGAGGTAACTCTTCAAAATGTGGGAGAGAATGTGGAAACCTTTACAAAGCGCAATTTGAATTTTCAGAAGAAATTGAAAAGGTGGGAGAAGATGCTTGTGTGAATGCCGCTTTTGGTTCAGAGCACATGCTTGAGTACAAGAAAGAAGCAGCATGACAGCTACAACAGAGAGTTTCTTGAGGTTTCCAACATGTTTTACTGCATAACACCTGTAACATTCATGCTCTTGCGGCCCCCCACAGAGAATCCGTTTATAGGCAACAAAGCTTTATTACCTCCTGGTTAGAGGATTATTTTATTTAAGTTTATAACCTGCCCTTCTCTGAAGGCTCACCTACCTATACTTTTTCAGTGTGACTGAATGGAGCAAATTGGTGACTGCGAAGCATTGCAGATGTCAGTATTTTCAATTAGCATAAGAATTCACTCAAGTTTACACTACCTTTTTTATTTTGATGGAAGATCACATTTTTATATTCAGCTGTCCTTTTTTGCAAGAAAGTTTACATCCGATCACAGTGACAACCATTATATTCAGAAAGTTCTGTTAGATGCTTGGAGCTTAAAAACCCATTCTGCTGGGAAATGAATTCCTGTTTAAATTTAGTTGATCTGTAGGGGATATAAAAATAACTTAATTTGTCACATTCTGTTAAATTGGCATGTAACAAAAACTTCTTGCATGTAACATTCATTTTGAAGCTTTCACAAGGTCAGTCTTTGGAAAGCTTCAAATGCTTCTTCATATGTAACATCTCAGTATTTCCCTTTTTGAGAATTAGATTAAGTTAAAGAACAAGACCTTTGGTCTTGTATTTTTTTAAAAAAGTAAATAAAAATAGTGAGTTTTATCTTTTGGGAGAAAAATTTGTAGGTAGTTCATCCTTTTGTGTATTCTTTTGATGGATTGAAAAACACTTTGAAATGCCAAAGATTTACATTGCCTTGCTCATAACCAGCAATTGCTTTCTATAATTTTTGCAGCACTAACTGCCCATTAGCCTTCACCATTTTTTTTTTATGGATGCATGCATATAACTGTGTGAGAATGCATACGGAAGAGCAAGATGAAATTCTGCTTCTTGCCATAACCCAGGAAATTGTGTTCTTATTTGCAAGCATATTCCTATTTTTAAAGGCATTTAAATAATTTGTCACTCTCAGTAAGTTGAGCTGCACGTTCTAGACAATTAAGTTCTTGAATTTAAAGCTTTATTCATAACTGATTATGTAACCACTAACCTTCTAAGGATTATAAAAATGACAATTGGAGTCACTGCATTAGTGAATCAGTCAGTTTTACATTTTTAAAAGGCAGCAGTTTAGTATTGATTCTTTGTTAAAAGCAATTCCTATTTTTGAATTGTAATGTGATTGATTACGTACAATACTGTAATACATTTCTTGAAAGATGGAAAGATATATTTGGAAGATAGCGGTGTAAACTAAAAATGTATTTGAAAACTAGAACTTTCCTTCTGGAATAGTCTGATTGTTTTGTGCTTTCCAAACTTCGAGGATATAGCACACTTTTAAGCATCAGAGTGGTTCCTGGGTGGCTTGTGTGGTATTATTCGCATGCTTAAAATAAATGTCATATGTTTTGCCAGATTGGTACCCAAGTACTATAAAATCACTGTGGCTGCTGCATTAATATTGTAAATTAAAGGGTAAAAAACTTATATGAGGGTTTTTTTGTGTTTCCCTAATACCACCAAATTTAGAGAAGCAGATAAAATGAAACAACATGCAATACAAGACATTTCCTTTAGTGCAGGGGTGGAGTAGGGCTGGGGGAGGTCAAATGCGGCCCCACAGTTATTTTTTATTTAGTCCCTTTCCAGTTCCTAGCTCTGGCTTCTGGATCCAGTTCCTACACCTGGGCACTGAAAGCCTGTGCTCAGGGTAAGGGAACAGAGACGAGGACATGCACACACAGATAGGGGACAGACCTATGCCACAGATTCATGATCTGGACCCTCCTTTTCCTGAGCTCACTCCTTAAGCACCTCTTCCCCAACTTCTGTGCAACCCTTGAAGCTTGTACTAATATTCAAAGTGCCTGTGGGAGGGAAAAGGTTCCCCACCCCTTCTTTAATGTCTGGTTGCTATAGTTTTGTATGTCCTGTTTGGTTTTTAAAAGGCTTGCCCAATCTTTTCCCCATCTTAAGAAAATCACACACTATCAATTTTCTATGATAGCAGGACTTTCATACCATACCATGGTACAATGACTTTGGGGGTATATACAGTAAAAAGAGGTTTATATTTGTAGTTGTAGATGGAGCGCGGACGGTATGGTCCATGGGGTGGGAAGGCACGGGCCCTTAGGGGCCCGCGGTGCCTGAGGAAGGTGGAGGTTATCACCCCCCCACTAAGGGAGAGGGAGGTTCCGGGTCCAGGGTCCGCACGTGGGGGGCTGGTGCTGATGAATGCGAGGTCCGTTAACAAGGCCCCAGTTATCCATGATCTAATCATGGATGGGGCCGTGGACCTCGCATGCATCACGGAGACCTGGCTGGATGATTTGGCCGGACCAACTTTGGCGGATCTGGTTCCAGCTGGGTATGCCGTGCAGCATCAGCCCCGCATGAGCGGCCGGGGAGGAGGCGTAGCTATTGTTTTTAGGGAAGACTGGCCTGTTAGGAGGTATCCAGTGCCGGAGATTGTGGGTGTAGAGGCTCTGCACGTGGTGATCGATTTGGCTGGGGGCAAGCTAGGGGTGCTGCTGGTGTACCGGGCCCCTTCATGCCCGGCGGCATCCCTTACCGCTCTAGCGGAGCTGGCCTCGGAGGTGGTGTTGGGCTCCCCCAGGACTTTGGTTCTGGGGGACTTCAACGTCCACGCCGATGCCGGCCTTGTTGGGGCGGAGCGGGAGTTCATGGCCGCCATGGCAACTATGAACTTGTCCCAGGAGGTGATCTGCCCGACCCACGTGGGGGGACATACCCTCGACCTGATCTTCGGCTCTGGCCTTGAGGCGGGGGGTCCGGTTGTGGGGGAGGTGACAGCGGTGCCCTTGTCGTGGACGGACCATTACCTCCTTCAGGCCGGTCTTTTAGCGCGCCCCCTCCAGAAGGGGAAGGGACCAGTTAGGATGGTCCGCCCTCGGAGGCTGATGGAACCCCAGCGGTTCCAGGAGGTCCTGAGGGAGCTTACCCTGGATGTGGACGGTCACTCTGTGGATGAGCTGGTCCGGCATTGGAACATCTTGCTGGAGGAGGCCATTGACAGGGTGGCTCCGAGGCGCCTTCTGCCTCGGTCTCGTCACCGCAGGACCCCTTGGTTTACTGAGGGGCTGCGGTGTATGAAGCGTGTGGGCAGGAGGCTAGAGCGACGCTGGCGTCGGACTCGGTCTGTCTCCGATCGTCTTCTCCATAGGGCCCATTTGCGGTCCTATGTGGAGGCTGTGAGGACGGCGAGGAAGGAATTCCTCGCCGTCCTCATAGCGTCTGCGAAGTCGCGTCCAGCGGAGCTGTTTCGGGTGGTGCGGGGGCTGGTTAGTCCGGCCTCCCTCCGCCTGGATGGGGACTTGTCCCGGGCCCGCTGTGAGGAGTTTGTCATCTACTTCGCAGACAAGATCGCTCGGATTCAGGCCGATTTCGACGCTGGGTTGATAGCAGTAGGGGAAGAGCGCGGGGGGGCGGAGGGTCCGTCTGGTCCATCTTTATGGGGTGAGTTTCAGGAAGTGACGCCAGCCGATGTGGTGGATGTCCTGGGGTCTGTGAGGGCCACGTGTTGTCAACTAGATCCATGCCCGTCCTGGTTAATAAAAGCTTCCGGGGAGACGTTGGGGACGGTGCTGGCGAGGGTGGTGAATGCGTCCCTTCGGCAGGGGAGGTTGTCGCCTTGCTTAAAAGAGGCTGTGGTGCGCCCCCTGCTGAAAAAACCATCGTTGGACGTAGACGCGCTCGCCAGCTACCGACCTGTCTCTAACCTTCCCTTTTTAGGGAAGGTTATTGAGCGGGCAGTGGCGCTCCAGCTCCAGGGTCATCTAGATAATATCGGGCTCCTTGACCCGTTTCAATCTGGGTTCCGCCCCGGCTATGGCACCGAGACGGCGTTGGTGGCCTTGGTGGACGACCTCCGCCGGGAGATGGATGCGGGATGTTCGACATTTCTCATCCTGCTCGATCTCTCGGCCGCTTTTGACACCGTGGACCATGGGCTGCTGTTGAGACGACTGCGTGACCGGGGGGGTCTGGACGGGACTGTTCTTGAATGGTTCCGTTCATTCCTCTCGGGGAGGAGCCAGCGGGTGGTGTTGGGGGAGGAAACATCGAGCCCCCGCGCCTTACCGTGTGGCGTTCCGCAGGGATCGATCTTGTCTCCATTATTATTTAACATCTATATGCAGCCCTTGGGGGAGGTCGTGAGAGGGTTCGGGGTGCGATGTCACCAGTATGCTGATGATACTCAGCTGTACCTCTCGTTTTCTACTGACCCAGACCCTGCTGTCTCGGTGCTATCCCAATGTTTGGAGGCCGTGGCGGATTGGATGCGGCGGAGCAGACTGAAGCTCAACCCAGATAAGACGGAGGTGATGGTGGTGGGGAGGGCGAAGGGGGTGGTGGCCCCCCTGATTGGGGGGGTTTGCCCCCCTGTAGCTCAGCAGGTCCGGAGTCTGGGGGTCATATTGGACGCAGACCTGCGGCTGGAGCGGCAGGTGGAGGCAGTCGCTAAGGCTGCCTTCCGCCAGCTTTATCTGGTACGTAGGCTGCGTCCGTATGTCTCTGGCCCGGACCTGGCCTCCCTCATCCATGCCTTCGTCACCTCGCGGCTCGACTACTGCAACGCGCTCTACGTGGGGCTTCCCTTGTTCTTGGCCCGGAGGCTGCAGCTGGTGCAGAATGCGGCGGCTCGTCTTCTTACGGGGACGGGTCGCCGGGAGCACATTACACCGGTGCTCCGAGCGCTGCACTGGCTGCCGATAGTGTGCCGGGCCAAGTTCAAGGTCCTAGTGATGATCTATAAAGCCCTATACGGCCTTGGCCCCTCTTACCTTAGGGACCGCCTCGCCCTTCGCGCCCCGGAACGGCTCCTGCGGTCTGCCGGGGGTGCCCTCCTGGAGGTCCCCCGTGTTAAGCGGGGGGCCACGATGGAGCGAGCATTCTCGGTGGTAGGGCCGCGGCTGTGGAACTCCCTTCCGGAGGAAGCTCGCCTGGCCCCAAGCCTTTTGACATTTCGGCGGAACTGTAAGACCTGGCTGTTTGCCCAGGCCTTTGGGAGGGAGGGTGGGGGGGGATGATTTTAGTCCCCCGCCTATTTATTTATTTTTTATTTTCTAGCCCTGTTTTATGTGATGCATTTTATATTTAATATTTAATATTTTAAAAGGAATTTTATTGTTTTTATTCATTGTTGGTAGCCGCCCCGAGCTGCGTTGCAGGAGGGGGCGGGGTATAAATTTGAAAAATAAATAATTAAATAAATAAGTTGACCTGGTTTTCATATTCACAGTATCAAAATCGGGTAGAATTAGTTTTAAATTGCTTATCCTTCATCTCTGTACAAACTACTTGTTAGCCTGGTTGAGAATTCTTTTTCGCTCAAGGGTGATAGGGTATATGTTTAAGAACCCATATTGCCTTACAGCAGTAGCTGTATAAGGATAATAAGGAAGTTAAATGCACAACTACTCGCCATTATAAACAGGGGACTGCTGAAGCCCTGTTTAAGAAACTGTTCAAGAAACTGCTTGAGCTACATTTCTGAAAATGTATCCATGGCTAGAATTTGGGAGGACCATCATATGCACAAAGTTTGAAGAAGATCCATCAGGAAAATAAAATGTTATGACTGTTTTAAAAGTTATTTGGTTGTGGTCAAAATGCACACGTCCTCACGATTTTGAATCCTCAATATTTCCTCCCCCGGATGAGTTGAGCCCCCAAACGTCATAGGCTTGTAGCACAAGATCAATAACAATATGATAGTGATTGGTGCAGCCAAAACAGTTATTAATGATTAAAAAATCAGTTCTGCTGGCTTGCGCATTCACAGTTGAGCAACTGCTGACCTGCAAAACACAGCATAAAGAAAGTTGTTCTTCGAGGATCTCCGTGATTCTCACTCTTGGGATTCACTTCCTGCTTCGCAGGTACCAGAAAACCTCTCGTCAGGAGTATTCAGGCAGAATATGCCTGGAAAAGACTAGAACATGGTGAGGGCTCCGCCCCTCCATCCCCCTACCATCCTGAGAAAAGCGTGGGCCCGGATCGCGAGGGATGGGCTAGTATAAATAGGGGGAGGAGCCCTCACCGCCTCAGTTCCTTCCAACTACGTGGCGTTGGAAGACCTCTCAGCGTCATTCAGTAGTAAAACCTGAAGAAAAGAAATTTCGTGAGTTACCGAGTGCTGTCCTAGCCTGCGGGGACCTTTTCCCCGGGCTTAATCCGCCCCTCAGGGCGAGCGGGAATGCTCAAACAACCAGGCTTCAAAAGATGTAGTTCTTGTCCCGCTACCCTTTCAATCAGCGACCAGCACGATCGCTGTTTAACCTGTTTGGGAGAGACCCGTAATACCCAGGCTTTCAGAGCCTGCTCAGTCTTGTCTAACAGGGCCAAATGGGCCAGGGCGCTCCGTCTAGAGGATATATTAACGAAAAGGGCACTAGAGGGTGGAGAAGAGGGGCCACTCAGGCTCCCCATCCAGCACTCTGCAACACCGGCCATGGAGACAGGGCAGAGGACATCGATGGAACCGGCACCACACAGCTCCAAGGGATCACTCTCGGTACCAAGACCGAAGGACCATCTCTGCCGAAGGACAGTTCTTGCACCCCCAGTACCGTCCGCTCCGTGGAAGGCGGTACCGATGCGCCCCGTGCACATAGTTCTACCCACTCCTCGGAGTGAGGTACCAAAGGAGAGAAGAAGAAAAAGAAAAGCTCCACACGGGAAGGGCCGGAACAGGGGACGCGGTGGCCCCTCGGCTGCAGGAAGCGTCACTGTTGGGACCGACAGGTGTGATGGCACAACTACAGCCCCCGCAACCGACGGCTCCGACGGCGCAGGCTGTCCCGCCCCTGTTGCTTACACTACCATCGATGGTGCCGAGGGACTCGTGCTCCCAATCGCGCAGGCACTACCGCTCGTGGTCCTGATCCCTGCAGTACCGGGATGAGCGCGGAACCCCACTGAGGTATCATAGGGAACACAGATCCCACTTGTCGTGCTCCTGTTGCTTACCCTACTATCCGGGGGACAGGCACCACAAGTATACCTACATCCCAGGTTACTGATACCGGTCCCGGAGCCCATCATCCTATATGGCGCGAGCGGATTTCGAGCTCCTGACACGATCGGGACTGGAACATCCCTATGTACCACCGCTCCCACCAAGGGCGGCACCGACAGTGACGATGTCTCGGCCCCCACCTTCAGATGCGGGCTCGGTGCCGGTGACCCAGGACATCGGCACCGTCGATGCTAGACCCCACGTGCCGGTACTGGAGAGCGTGATGATGTCACAGGATGAAAGGTTAGCACCCTCTGGGGCCACAGAGCTATTGACCTCACTACTGGGGAACCCGAGAGAGGAGGCGGTACTGCCGGTACTGGCACCAATTTGAATAGCCTCCCCAGGGAGATCGGCTTCTCGCTCATCGTCACCATCACTTGAGGAAGATGAGACAATATCCCCTCCCCCTCTGGATTCCATATCGGACCCCAATATATCCTTGGCAACAGAGGATTCGAAAGCCTTCCAGGCAATGCTCAGGAGGATGGCGTCCTCCCTCCCCAAACTCCCTACTAAGGTAGTTAAGAAATCCCAAACGGGGCCCATCTTTGGGATATTTGAGTCAGGTGAATCTAGTCACATAATGCTACCGCTGTTAGATCAGCTGTTGGAACCTGCCTTAGCCATCTGGAGTAAACCCGCTTCTGTGTCACCTACTAAGCTAGCGGACTCCTTATACGCTGTACCGAAGGGGGGGGGCGGGGCTCAGATTTTTCACAAACATCCCCCCTCGCCCCAACTCCCTAGTGATTGCCGCAGCATCGGTAAAAGCCCGAGCGGGAGGGGTGCAGATGTCTCCATCTGACAGGGAGGGAAGGAGACTGGACGTATTGGGAAGGAAAATATTTTCCTCAGACTCCCTGTCATTCAGAATTGCCAACTATTTGATTGCAGATGCTCCACCTCTCTGCATGGTTGATCCTATCCTAATATGGAATGCACCTCCAGAAGTCTCAGAGATTATGCTAAATTCCCGGAGACTCTCTACCCGTAGGTGCTATGAGATGAAGTGGGGGCATTTTTCTAAGTGGTGTGAATCACAGTCCATCCCTCCACACTCCTTAAATATGAATCAAGTTTTTCTGTATCTTCTGGCCTTACAGAAATTGTGTCCCTCCATTCTATCTATAAAGGTGCACCTGGCGGCGCTATCATCACATCTACAACCAGAAGGCCAGGAAACCTTATTTTCCCATTTTCTAATGAAGTCTTTTTGGAAGGGGTTGAACACTTTTCCACCAAGATCTCAACCTGCACCCCAGTGGGACTTGAACCTTGTGTTATCAAAATTGATGTCCCTTCCCTTTGAACCCTTAGCCTTATGTACCTTGGAGGATCTAACCATCAAGACTGCTACCAGGAAAGTAATCACCTCAGCACGAAGAGTGAGCAAACTGACTGCTCTTAGAGCTTCACTGCCTTATATCTTGTTTCATAGAGACAAAGTCGACCTAAGGACTGATCATACTTTTCTCCCCAAGATAGCTTCTCCTTTTCACCTAAATCAGACGATTTCGTTACCAGTATTTTTCCCAAAGCCTCATACTTCGTTTGCAGAACGGGCGCTTCACACTTTGGACGTCAAAAGAGCATTAGCCTTCTACATTGAGCGAACTAAGAGCATCAGAGCATGTGACTCTTTGTTTATATCATATGGAGGCCAGAGGATCGGAGTCAAGATATCCTCTCAAAGGCTTTCCAAATGGATTATTCTATGTATACAAAAATATTATGCGTTAGCAAATAAGGTTCCAGCCTTGGACTTAAGAGCACATTCTACTCAAGCTACGGCGACATCTCTTGCTAATTTCCATGGAATAAATCTCTCGGACATATGTAGAGCTGCCGCATGGGCATCAGTGCATACCTTTACTAAGCACTATTCACTGGACCTTGCAGCCAGGTCAGACTCCCAAGTGGGGAAAGCAGTGCTCGATTCATTATTGGAGGAACATCCTCGACTACCTCCTCCTTGAGGTAGGTGTTACAACTGTTTATTACTCTCCCAAGAGTGAGAATCCCGGAGATCCTCGAAGAAATAGAGGTTACTTACCAGTAACTCTGTTCTTCGAGAGAGCTCCTCGTATTCTCACATCCCGCCCTCCTTCCCTTCAGTCTTGGATGGACATTGCTGGGGTCTTCCGGACCGGGGTTGGAAGGAACTGAGGCGGTGAGGGCTCCTCCCCCTATTTATACTAGCCCATCCCTCACGATGCGGGCCCATGTTTTTCTCAGGATGGGAGGGGGATGGAGGGGCGGAGCCCTCACCATGTTCTAGTCTTTTCCAGGCATATTCTGCCTGGATACTGCTGACGAGAGGTTTTCCGGTACCTGCAAAGCAGGAAGTGAATCCCAAGAATGAGAATAAGCGGAGCTCTCTCGAAGAACAGAGTTACTGGTAAGTAACCTCTATTTATGTGACTCTACTTTTTAAAATCACGTAATCTCTGTAACAGACTTTAAGCTCTAGTCAGTTTCATGTCAATTATCCACTTGCCTCAAAGACAGCAAGAGGACATTCTAGTCAGCTTCGTGTCAATTACCCCCCTGGCCTCACTCTGTACTTTTGACTCCCTATGAAAAGTCTGCAACTTTTCATACCGAGTGAAGTCTGCAAGTTCTCAAAAGTTGCAGACTTTTCACTTGGTATGAAAAGCTGCAGACTTTTCATAGAGTCAAAAGTACAGAGTCAAAAGTCTGCAACTTTTCATACCAAGTGAATTTTTTCAGAGTGCATTAACTCTGTCCTTTACATGTATACACTTTATACAATAAACTGTTAACAGATTGTTTAAAAATTGTTCATTGTTGAATTATGATAATAAATTATAGTTTAATGAAAAAATGTGAAAGTTTAGTTATTGATATGGTAAGGAATTAAGGACATATATTACATTTATGTTGATGAGGATAAAATACTCAACTTCTGAAATTTCCATGTTTTTTGATGTATGTCTTGTTGCAATGTATGGAGTTGAGTGTTTTTTGAACTGTAATTGTAATAAATTTGTATATTTGTTGGAGTTTAAGCTAGAGTCAGAATGATTTTTGTGATGTGTTTGAAGAGGAAAATTTTTAGTTTTAAAAACTATAGTTTTAAAACTATATTTTAAGTTGTAAAAACTTCTCTTTTTTTTTTTTTTTTTTTTTTTTTTTAA
>QEPC01000541.1:977453-1012344 GCA_003113815.1 Sphenodon punctatus
CCCCAACTCCCTAGTGATTGCCGCAGCATCGGTAAAAGCCCGAGCGGGAGGGGTGCAGATGTCTCCATCTGACAGGGAGGGAAGGAGACTGGACGTATTGGGAAGGAAAATATTTTCCTCAGACTCCCTGTCATTCAGAATTGCCAACTATGCATCTGCCACGTGCGACTATCAACGCTGGCTGTGGTCAAGGCTCAGCAGCACCACAGACCCTAATCAGATAGCGGCTCTCCAGAAGAGAGACATGCAGATGGCTCAATTCCAGCTGACTGCAAATATGTACATGGCTGATGCCAGTGCCAGAGGGATGGCATCTGCCATTGCACTCCGGAGGCATGCATGGCTCCGTTCCACAGCCTTGACACAGGAAAATAAAACAAGAATAGAGGACTTACCATTTGATTGTGAAGGGCTTTTCTCCATATCTACCGATGACACTGAAAAAAAATAAACAAAATGAATCAAACGGCCAGATCTACAGGGGTTATACGCACCATCCAAAAGAAACCCTACCCCAAGTGCCTATGCCTTTTCCCCTAGAAGGTCCACGTACCCATCATATAACTACCATGCTGGGATGCGTTTCCAGCAGCAGACCTCATTCCAATACCATCAGCCACAAGGCCCTCAGCAACGCAAGGTTTTTAGTAGACAGAGGGGCCCAGGCAAAGCATCCTCCAATTCATCTTCTGGACAGCAGACGAAGTCCCATTTTTAACGACACCTTGATCAAGGGAAATTATGAGGATAGCCCCTCATTCCATGGCTATGCCATCCAGTTCCACTCCCTCCCTTCTCCACCTGCCCCCCAAGGGGCTTCTCCCCCACCCCCCAACTCAAATACTAGTTGAAATTCAGAAACTTCTCCAGAAGGGAGCCTTTGAGCCAGTTCCCAAGTCTGAGCTTAATACTGGTTTTAGATTTTTTGTGGTTCCCAAGAAGGACAAGGGCTTCTGCCCTATTTTGGACCTCATACAACTCAATAAGTTTGTCCGTATATTTAAGTTTTGCATGACCTCCTTACCCATTATCTTTATGGGTTTATGGCAAGGCGACTGGTTAGCTTCCCTTGATCAACAGGATGCCTATTTTCATATTTCTATCCGTCCATCTCACCGCAAATACTTACACTTCATTGCAGGAAACCTTCAGTTTCAGTACAGGGCCTTCCCATTCGGACTGTCTACGGCACCACGCGTCTTCACCAAATGTGTTGCGGTGGTAGCTGCCCATCTCTGACGGTTAAAGGTCAGAATATTTCCGTATTTGGACGATTGGCTGATCGCAGCTACGTCGCAGCAAGAACTTCAACGACATCTGCAATTGACAATGTCACTGCTCGAGGGTCTAGGTTTTGTCATCAACCTACCCAAATCACATCTACGCCCCTCCCAGCACTTTACCCTTCATAGGGGCAATACTAGATACCCGCCAGGCGAAAGCATATCTGCCAACAGAGAGATTCCTCGCCATAGACCGTGCCCTGGACATTCTTCAGTCCCACCCAACGAAGTCGGTTCACTTCTTCCCTCACTTGTAGGGACTAATGGCATCCACTACGATGGTGACACCATATGCACGTCTTCACATAAGACTGCTCCAGCAATGGTTGGCGCAGAACTACACCCCAACTCTCCACCCACTGAACATGAAGTTATCAATAACAAGGACTTCTCAAGAACCTCCAGTGGTGGACAGATACGGACCAAGTCCTGAAGGGAGTACCTTTCGCTCCACCAAGCATCCATGCATCAATCACCTCAGGCGCATCTCTAACCGACTGGGGTGCTCACATGGGAGACATTCAAGGGCATGGAATATGGTCTCCAGAAGAAGCACGCCTTCATATCATCATGTTAGAACTCAGGGCAATACGCTGGGCTCTAAAAGCTCTACTACACCACATCAGGGGAAAGAACATTCTAATTGTAACAGACAATACCACAGCTATGTGGTACATAAACAAGCAAGGTGGAGCAAATTCCACACATCTATCCAAGGAAGCAGAGACCATCTGGCATTGGGTATAGGACACGACATACATGTTCAAGCAATTCATTTAGCAGGCCAAGACAACTCAGTGGCACACCTTCTCAGCCGCAAGATGGCGGACCAGCACGAATAGTCACTGAAAGAGGAGATCCTCCTGTACATTTTTCAGGAATGGGGGACGCCGATGATAGATCTATTCGCGTCACAAGAGAACACGAAGCTCCCAGAATTCTGCAGCCGGGCAAGACTAGCACCAGGATCAATATCGGACGCCTTTGCAATCTCCTGGCACGGGACCTTCCTGTATGCTTTTCCACCAATCCCTCTCCTCCACAGAGTTCTATGCAAGATCAGGACAGACAAGGCCCACCTGATCCTGATCGCCCCCTTTTGGCCCCGCCAAACCTGGTTCCAAACCTTACAAGTGATGGTATCACGCGTCAAGACTCTCCCACTCATACACGACCTTCTGTCTCGGGATCAGGGGAGGATCCTGCACCACTATTTGATTGCAGATGCTCCACCTCTCTGCATGGTTGATCCTATCCTAATATGGAATGCACCTCCAGAAGTCTCAGAGATTATGCTAAATTCCCGGAGACTCTCTACCCGTAGGTGCTATGAGATGAAGTGGGGGCATTTTTCTAAGTGGTGTGAATCACAGTCCATCCCTCCACACTCCTTAAATATGAATCAAGTTTTTCTGTATCTTCTGGCCTTACAGAAATTGTGTCCCTCCATTCTATCTATAAAGGTGCACCTGGCGGCGCTATCATCACATCTACAACCAGAAGGCCAGGAAACCTTATTTTCCCATTTTCTAATGAAGTCTTTTTGGAAGGGGTTGAACACTTTTCCACCAAGATCTCAACCTGCACCCCAGTGGGACTTGAACCTTGTGTTATCAAAATTGATGTCCCTTCCCTTTGAACCCTTAGCCTTATGTACCTTGGAGGATCTAACCATCAAGACTGCTACCAGGAAAGTAATCACCTCAGCACGAAGAGTGAGCAAACTGACTGCTCTTAGAGCTTCACTGCCTTATATCTTGTTTCATAGAGACAAAGTCGACCTAAGGACTGATCATACTTTTCTCCCCAAGATAGCTTCTCCTTTTCACCTAAATCAGACGATTTCGTTACCAGTATTTTTCCCAAAGCCTCATACTTCGTTTGCAGAACGGGCGCTTCACACTTTGGACGTCAAAAGAGCATTAGCCTTCTACATTGAGCGAACTAAGAGCATCAGAGCATGTGACTCTTTGTTTATATCATATGGAGGCCAGAGGATCGGAGTCAAGATATCCTCTCAAAGGCTTTCCAAATGGATTATTCTATGTATACAAAAATATTATGCGTTAGCAAATAAGGTTCCAGCCTTGGACTTAAGAGCACATTCTACTCAAGCTACGGCGACATCTCTTGCTAATTTCCATGGAATAAATCTCTCGGACATATGTAGAGCTGCCGCATGGGCATCAGTGCATACCTTTACTAAGCACTATTCACTGGACCTTGCAGCCAGGTCAGACTCCCAAGTGGGGAAAGCAGTGCTCGATTCATTATTGGAGGAACATCCTCGACTACCTCCTCCTTGAGGTAGGTGTTACAACTGTTTATTACTCTCCCAAGAGTGAGAATCCCGGAGATCCTCGAAGAAATAGAGGTTACTTACCAGTAACTCTGTTCTTCGAGAGAGCTCCTCGTATTCTCACATCCCGCCCTCCTTCCCTTCAGTCTTGGATGGACATTGCTGGGGTCTTCCGGACCGGGGTTGGAAGGAACTGAGGCGGTGAGGGCTCCTCCCCCTATTTATACTAGCCCATCCCTCACGATGCGGGCCCATGTTTTTCTCAGGATGGGAGGGGGATGGAGGGGCGGAGCCCTCACCATGTTCTAGTCTTTTCCAGGCATATTCTGCCTGGATACTGCTGACGAGAGGTTTTCCGGTACCTGCAAAGCAGGAAGTGAATCCCAAGAATGAGAATAAGCGGAGCTCTCTCGAAGAACAGAGTTACTGGTAAGTAACCTCTATTTATGTGACTCTACTTTTTAAAATCACGTAATCTCTGTAACAGACTTTAAGCTCTAGTCAGTTTCATGTCAATTATCCACTTGCCTCAAAGACAGCAAGAGGACATTCTAGTCAGCTTCGTGTCAATTACCCCCCTGGCCTCACTCTGTACTTTTGACTCCCTATGAAAAGTCTGCAACTTTTCATACCGAGTGAAGTCTGCAAGTTCTCAAAAGTTGCAGACTTTTCACTTGGTATGAAAAGCTGCAGACTTTTCATAGAGTCAAAAGTACAGAGTCAAAAGTCTGCAACTTTTCATACCAAGTGAATTTTTTCAGAGTGCATTAACTCTGTCCTTTACATGTATACACTTTATACAATAAACTGTTAACAGATTGTTTAAAAATTGTTCATTGTTGAATTATGATAATAAATTATAGTTTAATGAAAAAATGTGAAAGTTTAGTTATTGATATGGTAAGGAATTAAGGACATATATTACATTTATGTTGATGAGGATAAAATACTCAACTTCTGAAATTTCCATGTTTTTTGATGTATGTCTTGTTGCAATGTATGGAGTTGAGTGTTTTTTGAACTGTAATTGTAATAAATTTGTATATTTGTTGGAGTTTAAGCTAGAGTCAGAATGATTTTTGTGATGTGTTTGAAGAGGAAAATTTTTAGTTTTAAAAACTATAGTTTTAAAACTATATTTTAAGTTGTAAAAACTTCTCTACTTTTTTTTTTTTTTTTTTTTTTTTTTTAACTGTAGTCTTTTGTTTTGGGAACTCTCCCTGGCCATAACTTGGGAATGGAAGCTTGTCTTCCTTACTAAATGAATATTGACCTCTCTACAGACATGACAAGGAAAGATGTTACAGCCATCCATTTTCTTCTTCAGTCTGATGTTATATGATTGATTTTAAGTTGGACTTAATTCATTTTCATTTTGCAGTTGTGTTCATATTTGCGATTTACCTCATCAAGAGACGATAAGGCATGCAGTTTCATGATTCCTTGACTTATTTTCAAGGTTAGAAGTTATGAGGTAAATCCCAAACTACTACATTGACAACTTGGATGTTTTTTGTTTTGATCTGGACATTTGACATAATCATGAAAATTTGACGTGACCAGATTGGTTCTTCCTTAAGCAATGCCAAAGTGTTTTGATTGACTTAGACCGCTTTCAGACATCCCCCCCCCCCCCCCCAATATTCTGACTACATGAGGAATACGCAGCCAGAATATGCGTGGGATTGGCCAGTCTGAAAGCCCGCCCCCCGGCGCAGCTTTGCCAGCAGAGACGCTCAGGAATGCAGAGCTCAATTTCCTGCTCTGCATCTGTGCTAGCAAAGCTGCGCCGGGGGGGTATTCAGACCAGCCGATCCCCGCGCATATTCTGGCTGCGCATTCCTCCCCTGCAGCCAGAATATGCACAGGGGGGCATGTCTGAAAGTGGCCAGTGTTTCTGGAAGTTCATTATGAGTTGAAGTAAATGAGCTGAAGAGCCATCCTGGAGATTACATTTTAATATATTGGACTACAAGAATCTGGAACGTCAACAGATTTGATACCTTTTCATACCACATTTAATTACCAGTGTGACTTGTATTTAGGTGCTTGCTTTCGTAGTCAAGTTCATCTGTACTTATAAAGTTCTGCTGGATTTGCTTATTTTTATAAGATTTATGCTATAAACATAAGATTATGACTTTATTCCTCTTCAGACATCTGGCAGCAGTCCTGCACTGCTGAGCAAATTCATGGTTTAGTGCAATGGTAATTTTGTTCTACCATCTATACTCAGCATTTGGGCAAGAGTTTCCGCAACGTTTCATGAACTCTGGCCCAAATCCCTGGCTGTAAGATGGGTGCAGCAGGCCAATTATATTCTTCCCATACCAAGGTCCAAAGCTTTCAATAACCACTGTTAGCCGTTTGGGGGCAGGACTGGCAGCTTCCAGTTGTGTACTTTTGGAATCATAAGAACCATCCAGTGGAGAGCATTCACGGAACTAATTGATTAGTTCTTATTTACTCCTGTGTCCAAGGACAGGTTGCTGTGTGCAATGTACTTTCACGTAGTGAACAGTACAGTTGTGAAACTCCTTGTCAGGGGAGGCTGTGAAAACCAGCAGCATAACTCGCTTCAAATGAAAATTAGATTAAAATCTTACAGAAATTTTATAAATACCTATTACTTGCAGCTTAAACCTCTGGTTACCGGTAGTTGAGAGTGGTTAGCAGGTGATGGGTTACACCTTGGTGACCTATGCATGTACTTCCCTTGAGCTACTGGAGCTGGCTGCTGTTGGAGACTGGATGCTGGGCTAGATGGACCTCTGGTCTCACCCGGTATGGCTCTTGCGTTCATATGTAACACAGGGTATTTACTCTTAGGTTATCTATCTTTTTAAAACAAAACAAAAAACATGAGATAGTAGGAGAAGCAGGAACCATACCTGCTTTTCCCACTGCTTCCTTTCAATGCAGGAACTGTTCCTGACACTTGTTCTGAGGCAAACATTTTATTTATTATTTATTTTATTTTACTATTTTTCTACCCTGCCCCCTCCTGCTCACAGAGCAGCTTGGGGTGGCTTGCAAATATATCAGCAGTAAAAACACACAAAATATCATTAAAGAACTAAAAGGGCAAAATTCCTCCTCCCCAACCCATCCCACCTTACCGGTCTCCCCCTCCAAAGGCCCAGCGGAACAGCCAGGTCTTATGCTGTCTATGGAAAGAGGGGCGGTCTGGGGCCAGGCGGACTTAAATGAAGACTTTGCCTGCAAGTTCTTGCAATCATGCTTGCAGCTGCAAGGGTGCTTTACAGAGACCTATATCTCTTCATCAGCTTGTCTTTTAGTCAAAATAGATATAAACGAGTAGATAGTGATAGCTTCCTTTCGTGGAAGCTTCCTTTCCTGGAAACTTAGCATCAGCATTGGATACGTGAATTCGGAGGGGGAAATTTCCATTAAGCCCTCATACTTGTGCAAATAAGATTTCTTATTTCATTATGCATTTTAAAAACCTCATGGCATTCTATAAGTTGTAATAACGTTCATATTTCCTGAGTAATCCCATTTTTATTCCTTCAACTATTTGTATTCTGCTGGCTGCTTTGCATTTTATGCAGCATGTAGATATAGATATATATGTCATGTCATTCTATTCTCATCTACATTGAAATGCATCCAGAAGCACTTGCAAAGCCACGTAAGTGGAATTTTCGTTGCGGCTTTCTTAATATGAGTTAGAGATGAAGAACAGGAGTAATTTGGTTCTGGAAAGGCTAGGCATCTCATTTCCAAGCACATTCTAATGAATACTGGAAATATCATTGTGACCAAATACTGTTATATAATACACTATTTTATTATATGTACGTAAGTCACGTGTATGAGTATCATACTCCAATCATTGAAGCAAACAGTATTTATCCTTCTTACAGTGGGATATTTCCTCTTTCCCCTCTTTTTCCTGTCAGGAGGTTTTTGTAACTTCATTTCCCCTGACAATAACTGGCTAGCCAGTAGCAGTTTGAGGCTGTTAATGGCCCCTCCATGAAGTTCCTCAAAGAAGACTTATGTCCCCTTTTCTAAGCACATCAGAACTTGTTAATATATTTATTACACTGCACTGATTTTTAAAAATGTCACAGCAGAAGGGATTCTGCATCTAGTGTCGATAGGAGCTGTCGACTTCTTTAAAATGCACTAAAGCTTTTGGGGAAAGGCTTGGATGTTTTTCTACAAAATTGTTTACCTGCTTCATATTCTGTCTTCATCAATTTCTAGCCAACAAAAGCTTGTTAGTTATCTTTTGAATCAAGCTTTTGCAATGCTCTTTCTTAGCATCAGACTGCTAGCATGTACATAAGAATTGTCACACTGCACCAGACAGATTATTATTATTATTATTATTATTATTATTAAACATTTATAAAGCGCCAGCCGCATAACCTGGTGCTGTACAGAACATAGAATCAGACGCGGTCCCTGCCTGTGGCTTACAATCTAATTTAGTTTAGCTCAGCATCCCAATCTTTAAGAGGTCAAATCCAGATCATTCAGAAAAATGTGCAAGAAACTGAATGTGGGATAATCTCATTAATCTGCATCCCAGGGAGTTGGGGTTTTTCTGAACTTTTAATGTAAAATAGAAACATTGGCTACAATTTCAAAAATATAAAATTTCAATTAACTGAACTTTGACATCACGCTTTGACATCACGCTTTCACAGAGTCCTGGTTTGCTTCAAGTAATTTTTATTTATTTTTTTGTTTATTTACATTTTAATATTCTGTCTCTGACAACCCGGAGTGGTTTACACCACCACCAAAAAATACAATAAAACGGATATAAAAATACAATACACTAAAAATATCAAAACAATATAGGTTCATTATTTATTTATTTTAAAAAGACCCCCTCCCCTCCCCTGCAGAATGTCTGGCGGCAGAGCCTTGTCTTACAATTAATTTAAAAATGCCAGGAGATCTGGGCTGAGGTAGATCTCTACTGGGAGAGCATTCTAAAGCGATGGTGTGGCCTCCGAGAATGCCCTCCTGTCCGTACGATAATGTGGAACCCCCATGAGGGCGTCTCCCAGACGACCTGGGGGGTTGAGGTGATCTTTCGGATAAGCGGAGCCTAGACCGTGTATGGCTTTAAAGGTCAAAAACAGCACCTTGAATCGGACCCGGAAAACAGGCTTTTCTCCAAGTTTATGTTTGGAAGGTCTTTCTCCCAGTTCATGTTTGGAAGCTACATAAGGTGTGAGGCGTTTGATAGACGCTTTCGTCAGCTTCAGGGGTATTTGGATAAACAGCTTTGTTAGAGCAGTGAATACTGATGAAACTTTCTTCCAGTTTTGTGTTGCTTCTATCTCTGTACAAAATTACAATACAATTTTTCCACATAAACACAGGGCACTTTCAAAAGCAGGCATAACCTGTTAACTCACCCACCCCTTTTCTATGTGGCATTTTTGATAGGGCTTGGGCTAATCCTGCTAGGTCATAAGCAGTAGAGATAATCTGCAGCTGATAGCTGGTCTAAACTAAGCTCTTAGACTAGTTTAAACCCTCTTAAACCTCTCTCGGGAGAGGTGCTGTAGGGGGAAGTGGCCTTTGCAAGCGACAGGTCCCAGCGGAACCACTGTGGAGCTTAGCTCTGCAGTGGTCTCAGCTGGGGCCTGTCACTTTCAAAGGCCAGCCGGTGCGTTCAGAGGCAAAATCCATGGGATAATCTGTTAAAAGGCAAAATCTGTGTTTTCACGCAAAATGGAAAACTAGGAACCCTGCTCATTAGAAACTAACTGAGCTTTGCATACGGTTCTGTATGCCGAGACATTCTGTACAGTGACACCAGTTTCTCTGCTATAGGGATTTCAGCCTGGCGATGCGTAGCCAGTTGTGAAGCATAGCAGGGGTCATGCAGCTGGGGAAAACGGTGAACATAAATGATCTGTGTTAGAGTAAGAGCTGAGCTATAATGTTCAGCTACAACACGGAGTGTTGTATAGATACCTGTGCCATACAACACTCAGGCTTAAGGACAGATGGCCCTTGTCTCATGCCATCTCAGGTGAAGGTACAGGCTGAACCTCATCCTGAACAATTCTGAATAGCAGGAGTGGGGAACCTTTTTCCTCTTTCATGCCACTTTGAAAATTACTACGAACTCAGCAGGCCAGATAAGAGTTGGGAGTGGGAGTGCTTCAGAGTTGGGCTGGGGGAAAGAAGGGATCGATGTGTCAGACCAGTCGCCTATTTTTGAGTCCACACACTCCTATCGATTTGTCTTTCTTCTGAGCTTAGTATTTTAGTGCTTGAAAGTAAGAATCCAATGCAGGAGTCAAATTTATTTAAATTTTTTTTTAAAAAAGCTGTAGGCTGGATTTGACTCACAGACTTATAGATTTCCACACCCCTGCTGCATCGGAACTGGTGTCATCTCTNACAGGGCCCATGGTGATTGGCTGCAGTGGTGCCCTGCAACATGTATAATAAAATGTAACACCCATTTTATGGGTGTCAGAGCGTCTGTGTAAAAGGGCCCAAATAAATCTCTGGTGTGACTGCTTCTTCAATATTGTGCAGCAAAGATATAGTAGAACTGGAAACAGTACAGAAAAGGGCTACAGGATTTTATCCTTTTTAATTTATTTTTATGGGGGTATTTTAATATCTGGGTTTGTTTTGTTTTTGTGCATTGTAACCTGCCCTGAGTCCCAAGGTAATGAGTGGGATAGAAATGTAAATAAATAAATAAATAAATAAATAAAAATGTATTAAGTGTATGGAATGGCTTTTGCGTGAAGAGAGACTTGATAGGTTAGGGCTCTTCAACTTGGAGAAGAGATGACTGAGAGGAGATACAGTAGAAGTTTATAACAAGTGAATAGGGAGTAATGTATCATCTCAAATAGCACTAGAACCAGGCATGCCATGAAACTAATGGACAGCAGATTTAAAATAAATAAAAGAAAATACTTTTTTACTTAATGCATAATTAACTTGTGGATTTTGTTGCCAGAGGATGTGGTCAAGGCCAGTAGTATAGCTGGGTTTAAAAAATGATTGGTTAAGTTGGTGGAGGACAGGTCCATTCATGACTATTAACCAAGTCGGTTGGAGGACGTAACCTCTGACTGTCCACTGTCGGGCGTGGGGAGTGAACAGCAGGGAACAGATCACCGCAATATGACCTGTTGGGGAGGGACTTCTCCAAAGTGACTAGCCTAGCCACTTGTTGGAGACAGGATGCTAGACTTGATGGTCTGACCTAGTTTGGCACTGACGTTCGTCTTAGAAGATTTGATCATGAAATAACTGAGCTTAAAAATGACATGATAATAAAGGAAAATCTTATCTGTGAAGTCACATAGTATTTTGTGTCTCCTGAATAATTATCCTTCTGATTGTCACATGGCTTCTGTGACAGGTGAGATGATTGGTGAATACTAGAAATATTTCTAAACTCATAATTTTATGTTTTTAAACTCTCTTTTGTGGTTTTGGATATTGTTTTGGTGTGTAGACTTGTTTATTTTTTAAAAATAGTTCTGAAGGGGCAGGTTTTGGTGCCTCAAGGCAAGTAGGGGAGGGGGGCAATAGGAATATGATTGCTAGGGTGTTCATTTGTTCTGTTTGTCACCGTCAATTGCATAGTATAATTTTATTTATTTATTTATATTTATCGGCCGCACCCTCATGCCTACGGCATCTCGGGGCAGCTCACAACAGTTAAAACAACAAAACTAAAACTTAATATGGCCAAAACTGAACTCCTCATCTCCCCCCACCCCCCAAATGTTCCCCTCCTGCTTCCCTCTCGGTTTCCATTCAGGGTGTCACCATCCAGCCTGTCCTCAGGCGTGTAGCCTGGAATTCATTTTTGATTCCTCCCTCTCCTTTATGCTTCCGATTCAGGCTGTTGCCAAATCCTGCTGCTTTGCCCTGTATAATATTGCTAAACTCCGGCCCTGCCTTACTGTTGCAGCTGCAAAAACCCTAGTCTACGCTCTAGTCATCTCTCACCTTGACTACTGTAATTTCCTCCTTACTAGTCTCCCCTGCTATGTCTCCCCCCCCTTGTCTCTGTTCAACGGTCTGCTGCCAAAGTCATCCACCTTGCCCATCGCTTTGACTGTGTTCAGCCCCTCCTCTCTGCCCTGCACTGGCTCCTCTACGGGAACACATTGAACACAAGCTCCTGGTCTTCACCTTCAAGGCTCTTCATAGCCTTGCTCCCTCATATCTTTCCGCTCTTGTATCCTGCCACACTCCTGCCTGGGAGCTTTGTTTCTCCTTTGCCCCCACCCTCGTCTACTCACGACTCCCCTGCTCCTCTAAACCTCTTAGTTCCTTCTCTCTTGCTGCCCCCCCCGTGCCTGGAACTCCCTCACTGGTTACCTTTGTTCTGCTCCTTCCCTCCCAACTTTCAAATTCCTCCTGAAACTGCTCCTTTTGTTGTTCTGAGGTGGTTGCAAATCCCACCTGGGCATTACCTTTGCAAGAAAATGCTCGTTCTGCCAGACAATGTTTTTTCTGTCCCCCCACCCTGCCAAACCAGTTCAACAGGGTAGTAAGGCTCTCAATCTTCTAATTATCTTTAGCTGCCCTTGTCAGTAGCCATATTTACCCCCAGTACCCCAAATTCTGTGTCCCATTACCCCAAATGATTGTGTTGCCCCCTTTTCCCCATGACACCTATCTCTTCTGTCAGGCTTTCCCTAGTCATGAGTCAAAAGGCTTGTCATGGGTTAAATGCCTCATCCCTCCCTCACTCAGAATCTCTTCCCTATAATTAAATTAAGCATGTGTACCTGCATTTTCTCAACCTCATGACCGTATCCTTGTGTCTCCCGATATTCATCTCTCCCTCATCTCCCCCTTTCTAGTCTCTCCTAGTTTGTAAGCCCTTTGGTGTAGGGACTTGTCTATAACTACTGATTGTATAGTGCCAGGTACACTGCTGGCGCTATATAAATAAAAAACAATTATAATCTGAAAAGAAAGTCGAGCATTCCTCTGTTCTGGCAATCCAAGATTGAATGATGCTAAGAATGAAGTTACTGAAATTGAGGTTAGAAAGAGAGAGGAGGAGTGCTTTAAAGCTTTGCCACTTGGTAAATATCACTGTGAATAGTGTGCATATTTTTCTTACAAAACAATCATTTGAACTCCTAAGAATTCAGGAAATGCTGTTTGGAGATGGTCTATAATGGACTCTTCTTTGCCTTTTTGACCGTATATTACAAAATATTTTGCATAAACTTAATGATTATAATCTTAAGCAAACTTATCCAAGATGGCAATCACAAGCAATGTCTTAGGAGATCCACAGATTTCTCACAAGCTTTCAGGGTTTGGAATATGGCTTATGCCAAAAGGGCAGGGGCAAAGAAGCTCTTTGCCCTTTCTGGCATTGCCATACTCCCTTTTCAAAGTTCTGTGATATCGCAGCATTCAAAAAAAGTGTGTGGTCATGCTGGAAAGGAGCAGGGCTGAGCTTCCGTCCTGCAAATTTACCAAGGTTGCTCCCTACCCAGGCAAGTCTGGCTGCCTCCTATTCAGAGCTTTTAGTAAGTTACTGTAGTGTTTACCTTTTCTTAAGCATACTCAGTTGGCAGTTCAAAACGATGGGGTTTGCCAATTTCATCCTAAAATTATATACACTGTTAAGTAGTATGAATTAGGGATGGGTGAACGCGGTTCGGAGTTCAGACCGAACTTGACCAGTTCGGTGGACCGAACCGAACTTCCGAACCAAACTTGATTTTTGAACCGAACCGAATTTCCAATCTCGGTTCTGTTCGCCCATCCCTATAAGATAATCCATTTAGTTCAATGGGGTTTGAATTTCCGAACTCTGTTCGGAGTTTGGACCAAACTCGAATAGTTTGGTCGACCGAACCGAACCAAATTTCTGAACTCGCCTCTGTTCGCCCATCCCTAGTTAATAATAATAATAATAATAATAATAATAATAATACTTATTTGTGACTGAAGCCAATAAACACATAAATACATAACACAAAAACAGACTACATAACATAACATACATGCATAAAACAAAAGCATCAGTATAGAGGGCAAAGCAAGATAACTCGCCCAGACTGACATTAAACAGTTTTATAAACCCATCCCTAGTATGAATACAGTTAGTTAACTAAAAAAATCTCTTGTTTTGTTTTTGATGATGATCTGTATGTTGTAGAAATGTAGATCAGAATGTTTTACCATGTTCATTTCAGATATAAACTGAATGGGTTTTTCTTCCATTTTCTTTTTGTAGGAACAGGAGATGTTGTTGCTGTCATGATCACAGAATCCAAAGTCAAGGAGATCCTGAATTACTTAGAAAGAAACATCTCTGTCATGATTGCAATCGCAGTTGGAGCCCGTGTTCCTCCAAAGAATTTCAGTCGTGGCTCACTGGTTTTTGTGTCAATATCGTTCATTGTTCTGATGATAATTTCTTCTGCGTGGCTGATATTTTACTTTATCCAGAAGATCAGATACACAATTGTACGTGACCGAAACCAGGTAAGGTGTCTCTTGTCCTCCTGAATGTATGAAGATATTCGCATTTTTATAGACTACAGTAGGTATCTATCAAATTGCATCTATAGGATTTAAACAGTGATACTGTTAACTATGAAAGGGTAGGAGAAATTATATTGCTGGAGGATTATATCAAGCTGTTTGTTGTAGTATGTACAAAATCTCTGCACATCAAAAACAATCCTTCCTCCTCTGGGCAATAAAATGGCAAATGAAATGTGGTGTTGATAAATGCAAGGTGATGCACATAAGGAAAAATAATCCTTGAGTTATATACATGATCCTAGGTTCTAATCTGGGTGTAACCACTCAAGGAGAAGGATCTTGGAGCCATTATTAATAGTTCCTGAGAGAGGGTGGTTGCCATGTTGGTCCCAAGTGACAGAGACAAAGTGGTTCAAATGATATATTTTATTGGATCAACTGTTGTTGTAAATAAGCAAACTTTCGGGCTACACAGGGCCCTTCCTCAGGCATGTAGCATAGTCGGTAGAAATACATAAAATGAGCAAACGTAGGGCAGGTATATATAAGGGGGGCTAGAATAAGTGGGAATGGATAGAACAAGGTGAGAGGTGGGGACGAAGAGAGAGATGTGGAACTCCTTGCCAGAGGAGAGGAGGCAGTGAAAACCCATCACTATAAGTAGTTTTGAGTGGAAATTAGCTAAATTCTTAGAGGATAGAATCATATATTTTATTTACTTCAGAGCATTTGATCCCACACCCTCCTGCTCAGATAGCATCTCGGGGAGGTCTGGGGCCAGGCAAGCTTCTGTCAGGAGGGAATTCCACAGCCTAGGAGCGGCCACCAAGAACGCCCTCCCCATCGTTGCCACCCGGGGAACTTACAGTAGGGCGTCCCTGGCTGACCGCAGGGACTGCACCGTGGCCCGGGGCATGAGGCGTTTCTGCAGGTAAGTGGGTCCCAGGTCATTTAGGGTTTTATAGGTCAACACCGTGAATCAGGCCCAGAAGACAATAGGCAGCCAGTGCAGTGACTGGAACACTTGTGTAATGTACTCACAATGACCCGTCCCCATAAGGAGGCGGGTCGCCGCATTCCGTACCAGCTTCAGCCTCCGGACCTTCACCAAGGGTAGCCTCACGTAGAGTGCATTGCAGTAATCCAGTCTAGAGGTGATGAAGGCATGGATGATGGTGGCCAGGTCAGAGTCCAAAACATACAGCTGCAGCTGTCGCACCAGATATTTATTTATTTTATTGTAATTTTATTTTATTTTATTTATATCCCGCCCCCCCACGCCTACGGCATCTTGGGGCGGCTTCCAACACAATATAAAACAATAGATTAAAACATTAAAATCTACAATATCATAATTAAAACGCATTTAAAACACCCCACACAAATTTAGCCCACCCTCCCCTCCCTGCCTCCGAAGGCCTGGGAGAATAGCCATGTCTTAGGCCCTACGGAAGGTCAGCAGACTCGGGGCCAACCGTGCTTCCTCTGGGAGGGAGTTCCACAGCCAGGACCCAGCCACCGAGAACGCCCTCTCCATTGTAGCCCCCTGTTTTACGCGGCGGACCTCCAGGAGGGGGCCCCTGGTGGACTGGAGGGTCCGTCCTGAGTCGCGGAGGGTGAGGCAGTCCCTGAGGTATCCAGGTCCAAGACCGTGTAGGGCCTTGTAGATCAAAGTCAAAATCTTAAATCTTGCTCGGCACATTATAGGCAGCCAGTGCAGTGCACGGAGCACCAGTGTAATGTGCTCTCGTCGGCCTATTCCTATTAAGAGACGGGCCATCTTATTCTGCACTAGCTGCAACCTCTGGGCCAGCATCAGGGGAAGCCCCAAGTAGAGCGTCTTGCAGTAGTCCAGCCTCGAGATGATGAAGGCATCTATCAAAGTGGCCAGGTCGGGTCTGGAGATGTACGGACGCAGCCTCCGCACCAGATACAGCTGGCGGAATGCCGCCTTTGCCACCATATCCACCTGCTGATCTAGACGGAGACCCGCGTCCAATAACACCCCCAGACTCTGAACCTGCTGGGCCACGGAGGGGTGCACTCCCTCCACAAGAGGGGGCAACACCTCCCCCGCCTGGTCTACCACCATCACCTTATCGGGATTGAGCTTCAGTCTGCTCTGCCATAACCAACTCGCCATGGCCTCCAAGCATAACTGGCGAAAGGCGCTCCTCGCCACTGCCAGCACCTGGGAAATCAGGTGGAGCTGCAAATTGAGAAGCACCCCCAGACTACAGACCTGAGTAGCTAAAGAGGTGCAAATCCCATCAATGATGGGGGCCACCACCCCTTCAGCCCTACCCACCAACATCACTTCCATCTTGGTGGGATTCAGTTTCAGATGGCTCACCCTCATCCAGACACCGGGTAAGCACCAAGACTGCCAAGTCTGGGTCTGCAGAAACAGAGAGCTAAAGCTGTGTATCATTAGTGTACTGATGGCAACGTATGCCAAACCCTCTCACAACTTTGCCCAAAGGCTGCTTATATACGTTGAACAGGAGAGAGGACAGAATAGAACCCTGTAGGACTCCACACGTGAGGTTCCAGGGAGATGATGAACACTTCCCCAAGCACCACCCGTTGAGTTCTCTCAGCCAGGAAAGAGCGGAACCATTCAAGAACAATTCTGCCCACCCCATCCCAGTCCCGCAGATGGGCCACCAACATCTCATGGTCAACGGTATCAAACGCTGCTGACAGATCTAATAAAATCAAAAGGAACGATCTACGCTGATCTAATTCACGGCGCAGGTCATCGACCAAAGCCACAAGTGCATTGTCCATGCCAAACCCAGGGCAAAAGCCGGACTGCAAAGGATCCAGATGCCCCTGAAGCTGCCGAGCCACCATCCATTCAATAACCTTCCCTAAAAAGGGAAAGTTAGAGACTGGCTGGTAACTGGCAAGGGAGTCAATGTCAAGCGATTTGGGTTTTTGAGCAGAGGCTGCACAGCCACCTCTTTAAGGCGACCTGACACTCTGCCCTCCTTAAAGGAGGCATTGACAATCTCAGCCAGCAATGGTCCTGACGTCTCACAGCTGACCTTAACCAGCCAGGACAGGCATGGATCTAATTCACAGCAAGTGGCTCTGACTGCCCCAAGGACATCTACCACATCAGCGGGTACTACCCACTGAAACTGATCCCATGAAACTGGACAGGGCGGGGCCCTCATTACCTCAGGTTCTCCCACTGCTACAAGTACGGCATCAAAGTCGTGGTGAATCTGGGTGATTTTTATCCATGAAAATGTCATCAAACATGTCACAGCGAGCACTGGAAGATTCCAGTTCCAGGCAGAGAGAGGCCGGACTGACCAGCCTTGCACCACCCGGAAAAGCTCAGCTGGATGCGACTTCGCGAATGCTACGATGGTAGCAAAGAACACCTTCTTTGCTGCCCGCACAGCCACAGCATAAGCTCTTAAACTAACTCTATGCTGCAACTGATCGGCTTCAGCATGAGTACGGCGCCACCGTCGCTCCAGCCGCTCTCCCTCCTGCTTCATCCATTGCAGATCCTCTGTGAACCAAAGGGACCTGCGTTTTCAGCATTCAGGAAGCAGACGCCTAGGAGCCGTTTGATTGATGGACTCAGTCAGCAAGGTATTCCAAAAAGCTATGAGGTCATCAAATGTGAATGGGGGATATTTCACCAAGGGCATTCCGGAACCTTTCTGGTTCCATAAGTCTCCGGGGGTGAACCAACAGAACTGGTCCCGCACCTCTCAGTGGGCAGACATGCACCAGGAGACCAGCCCGGAGGAGGTAATGGCCCAACCATGACAAGGGCACAGAGAACACCTCCCCCCCGCCCCCCCCGGGACCCCTGCCTCAAGGCCAGTGCAAAATATCAGGTCCAGGGTATGTCCCCCATCATGTGTCGGGCCAGCAACCCTCTGAGACAGCCCCATGGTTGTCATGATCGCCATGAATTCATGCTCCGCTCCCCCCAAGATCATTGTGGATGTTGAAGTCCCCCAGGACTAGAGTCCTCAGAGACCGCAAGACCATCTCCAACACCAGTTCTGCTAGAGCATGTTGGGATGCTGCCGTATAGGGAGGTGCACGGTATATCAGCAACAGCCCTAATCTGTCTCCGGCCAACTCAGTCACCTAGATGAACGTCCTCTATACCCAAGATAGTTTGCACTGGATACCTTCTCACAGACCAGGTATCCCTGAAAATAATGGCTACACCAGCCCCGCTCCCCCTCGCCCCTCTGGCCGGGGCTGATGCTGTACAGAGTACCCAGCCAGAACAAGGTGAGCTAGAATTGGCCCCGACTCAGTGTCCAGCCAGGTTTCTGTAATACACATGAGGTTGGCTGACTGGTCCAGGATTACTTCCCTGATTGTTGTGGACTTATTAGCCGCCAACCTCACGTTAATCAGCAACAGTCCCAAACCAGGGGCCCTCCCATTCTTGATCACTACACCACTTGCCCAGGGGTCAGTGAGAGGGATCGGCACCAAGCATCTATCCCCTCTCACAGGTTTAACCAGACTCCTGGAGGGACCGTAATTTCCCCGGCCCATCATGACCCCAATGACTGCAGAGCACTCCCCCAGCCCCCCCTCATAGGGGAGCTAAAAACCCTCAACCAAATCAGGTCAGACTTCTCCCTCATACCAAGGGGATAGACCCTTCCCTCCCCAACCCAGTCTCTCCCCCTCCCCCTTGCATTAGGGGAGGGAGCCATACCCTTATCCAACAATCAACCACCTCCACCCCTTCCCTGCCACACTCGGCCCCTTCCCCCCCCCCCCCCAAGCCTCCAGGGAGACCTTGGGGACGGTGCTGATGAGGGTGGTTAATGCATCCTTGTAGCAGGGGAGGTTGTCTCCTAGCCTCAAGGAGGCTGTGGTGCACCCCCTGCTGAAGAAACCATCGCTGGACGTGGACGCACTCGCCAGCTACCAACCTGTCTCTAACCTCCCCTTTTGGGGGAAGGTTATTGAACAGGCAGTGGTGATCCAGCTCCAGGCGCAGCTAGACAGCTTTGGTTTCCTGGACCCTTTTAAATCTGGGTTCCGCCCCAGCTATTGCACCGAGACGGCGTTGGTGGCCTTGGTTGACGATCTCTGTCGAGAGATGGACGCAGGACGTTCGACATTTCTTGTCCTACTAGATCTCTCAACCGTTCTTGAATGGTTCCGCTCATTCCTCTCGGGGAGAAGCCAGCGGATAGTGCTGGGAGCTGAAACATCTTGCCCCCGCGCTTTGTCCTGCGGCATTCCGCAGGGTTCTATTCTGTCTCCGTTATTAATCAATGTCTATATGCAGCCCTTGGGGGAGATCGTGAGAGGGTTCGGGGTGCGTTGTCACCAATATGCTGATGATATTCGGCTGTACTTTTTTTCAGCTGACCCAGACCCTGCTGTCTCGTTGCTGTCCCAGTGTTTGGAGGCCGTGACGGAATGGATGTGGCAGAGCAGACTGAAGCTCAATCCTGATAAGACGGAGGTGATGGTGGGGAGAGTGAGGGAGGTGTCTGCTCCCTTGATTGGGAGGGTTCGCCCTCCTGTAGCTCTACAGGTCCGGAGTCTGGGGGTGGTGCTGGACACGGATCTCCACCTGGAGCAGCAGGTAGAAGGGGTGGCGAAGGCTGCCTTCCGCCAGTTGTATTTGGTGTGGAGGTTGCGTCCATATGTCTCTGGCCCGGACCTGGCACCCTCGTCCTTGCCTTTGTCACCTTGAGGCTGGACTTCTGCAACGCGCTCTACGTGGGGCTGCCCTTGTTCCTGGTTCGGAGGCTGCAGCTAGTGCAGAATGCGGCAGCCCGCCTCCTTTCGGGGACGGGTTGCCGGGACCACATAACACCTGTGCTCCGGGCTCTGCACTGGTTGCCAATAGTGTGCCAAGTCAGGTTCAAGGTGCTAGTATTAATCTATAAGGCCCTTCACGGTCTTGGTCCCTCGTACCTCAGGGATTGCCTTGCCCTCCGTGCCCCAGAGCAGCTCCTTTGGTCTGCCGAGGGTGCCTCCTTGGAGGTCCCCCATGTTAAGCGGGGGGCCACAATGGAGAGGGCGTTCTCGGTAGCCGGGCCGCGTCTTTGGAATTCCCTCCCGGAGGAAGCTTGCCTGACCCCAAGCGTCTTAACATTCCGGCGAGCTTGTAAAACCTGGCTGTTCGCCCAGGCCTTTGGGGAGGGTGGGTTAGTGGGCTTTTATCCCCCTACCCTTCCTTATTTTTTGTTATAATTTTGTCTTTCCCTGTTTTAATTGTTGAGATTTTTATGATGTTTTAAATATTTTAAACCTTGTTTTATTGAGATTTGTTAGCCGCCCCGAGCTGTTTCCAGGAGGGGCGGGGTATGAATATATTAAATATAATAAATGAAATAAAAATAAATATATATGCTTACTAGTTTACTTAAACCCCTGGCTGCTGGTAGTTGGGAGTGGCTATCAGAAGATGGGTCACGTCTCCATGATCTGTACTTATAGTGACCACTGTCAGACACAAGATGCTGGACCATGGGTATGACCCTGTATGGCACTTCTTCCGTTCTTCTTTTGTCCCATAGTCTTAACTACTGTAGAGGCCATTCACATGTCCTCCATTTTCCATCAAAAGATGCTAATAGATGAAACAAGAAGGAATGAATTTCTTTTGTTGCAGTACAGTTTTCATTTCATATACATTATTAGGCTACCAGCAAGTAATTTAAAACCAAAGTGTGGTGTATCTTAAAACTATTAGTCCAGTGAGAATGTATTGTAAACTTCTAGATAGCCATCACATTATGCCTGAGATATTTAAATGGATTGCTTAAGAATTACAGCTCTATTGTATGCGGTGGTGAGAATTCTATGGAAAGAATTAATCCCTTTTGGGATTATTAATATAGCTCTTTGAATCTGATAATTTCTTTAAAATGAGAGAGTAATTTCTTGAACTCTGACCAAAAAGGACCCGATATTAGCAAACTTTTGTGCAGTGCAGTTTTCTGTCATTGCTTCCCCTGAAAGGTTTTGGAGAGGTCTGAAATGTTGGAAGAAAGGCGTTATGGATAAGCCTTTGCAGTCCATGATGTGCTCTTGGAGGACATGGCCAAGTTTCTGTTATCTAGGAGTGCTTGTCAGATGGAGGCTGGACTATGCAGTTTAGTCTTCCATTTCAGTTTTCCTGAAAATGCGTATCATGACACTCGGGATTAAGTCGGTGCTAGCATATTGTATCATTAATCCCATAATGATTTTGTCTCAGACTTGCAAAGAGCTATGAATTTAGGTCTATAGGTTTAAGTCTATAGCTGCTGATGCTTCATTTTACAGAAGACATGGATAAACTGTTGTTTGTTGGAATTTAAGCCAGTGTTAAATAAGTAGAATTGGGGGGGGGGGGGAAGCTGCTGAACTTTCTTCCTTTATATTATGTGGAAGGAATTGTAGAATCAAAGGACATACAAAGAATCTTGGAGGATAGGTTTTCAAAGGTAAAAATGTCACTTACGTACCTAACTTACATGGAAGCTAGATACCCAAGTACTAGTTTTTTTGGTTTTGAAAGTCTGCTTCTCAATAAATGAGGTTTCTTTAATGGGCGCACTCATCAGCTCACATGCCTAGCATTTACATTTAGGTACAGCTTTTGTAATAAGATGACAGAAACATAGTAAACTATTTTTACAGTGCCCTGTATAAGTAAAATAGAACTTGAATTAATGTGCCCAGTCTTAACTCTTATAAAGTAATATACTAAATTAGTGTGTGCAGTGTTTAAAGAACCAAAGCAGCCTTTGCTTGCTCTTACATTGAAGCTTGCTAAATGAACTGATGTAGCCCTCACACTTGGCAAATCTTATCTAAAAGAATGTAAAATGGAGATGCTAATCCTAAAAGCGGTTTGGGTGAAAGCAGTGTACAAATAAACTTGGTTGTACAAAGAGCTCCAAAGATAAGGCACACCATCTGCTTTTCTTCTCTATCTAGGAATGGTTAGAACAATGTCAGAGGATGGGTTTCATGGTCAAAGAGGGAATTAGCAGTGCTTGGCATGTACTAAATAGACCTCTAGATAAAACCATTGCATGAGGAAATGAACCATTTAAAACTAAATTGGATGCATTTATTATTGTATTACAATAATTTATTAAAGTTCTATTTTAATCCCATTGTCCACATGACTGGTATAATAAATATAGGTGACATGACATCAATAGACAAATCTATTCCTCCATGCCAGTTAGAAGATGACAAGAAAGACCAACCCTTTTACTCTGCACAAGCCTGATGCCACAATAGCTATAATATCCCCTTGCTGAGATGCTAGATCTCCACATACTGGGAGGCTTGAAGTAATTTTTGTCCATTCTCAAGGGGAGAAATAGACCTGCTAAGATTTGGGAAACAGGCTATAACGAAGGTGAAGGCAATTGCTAAGGACATGAAGCTTGTGAAACTCATGATATTGGAAAAATAATGTACCTCCTGATGAATTTATTTATGTATTCATTTATTTAGATTTTTATACCACTATGTAAGCAAAAAGGAAAATAGAGTTAGGATAAAACAAAATCTCATCGCTGTATCCATTTATGATAAGTCTGTGCTTAAACTCTTGGTACATGTTGCTAGGGGAGAGTATATATTATCTGAAAGGCTGGTCTTGGCATTTTTAATGCTTTCTAATTGTTTTACTTAGAGCTAATCTCTCTAAGAGCCTGCACCTTCTACCTTATTGTACTATGGGAAACTGGCATTACAGGAGGAACGATGTCTCTAAAAGTAGTGTATTTAAACATCTTTTATACGTTTTTCTGTGAAATGTATCGCATACAGAATACATGGGATGTGATGTTTGGGAAGCTTTTTTTTAAACTTATTAATGGCTCTACTTATTTGTGGCCATCCAAATCTAAGATGATACATTTTTTTATATGCAGTCATTATATGTGCACAAAGTATTAGGAGTAACCAAGAATGAGTGAGATATGATTTTCTGAAGAGCATGAATAGCTGGTACTTGGTCATCTGAATTTAACCAACTAGCATATGCTTGATTAGTTTATATAGCTATGTAGTCGTTTAAAGTGACAGGATGATGTGACAGCTTTCAGCAACTGCTCTGCTGTACCTCTGAGAGCTGGCTACATACTCTTCCCCTGAGAAGACATTTGGGGAAGAGTGAAACTTTCTATTGCCTGCTATGCACACCGCCTGTGGCTTTATGGAAAGGGAGCAATGAGAGCTGCTTTTCTCTCATAAAAGCACGTGGGCAATCTCCTTTTTCTGCCAGTACTGGGTTTTTTTAACACTTATGGGATGGTATGCCAATGCACAGAGCAAAGGGCAAACTTCACCCTATAGTCCTCTGGCATATGTAGCCTCCTAGCTTTAAAGCACTGCTGTAACAAGACCAAAAATGGTGTGTTCAAAGGGTGCTTTTAGAAAATCACCTCTCCACCTACCTCCCACCTATTTATGCATGTTGTTGCAGGGCACCACTGCACCCTGCAACGTGGGTGGGTAGTGGGTGGGTAGATGCTTGTCTAAAAGCACCCAATGTCCCACTCCAGAACGGGGGGGCGGACAAGCCCCTATCAGGATTTTGGAGGACAGGAGGCCAACAAATATCTTTAAAATAAGGAGGCAGAGGATCATTCAGGCCCCTACAGTTGAAGACTTTGGTAAAAAAGATTGACAAAGAGCTTGTAGGTGGTGGTTGCTCCCCACCCCTAAAGAAAGCACGCAATCCATATTGGGGGAGCCTGGAGTCAGCTAGGAAAATAGAGTGAGACTGCTGCCCAAGAATATTCCAGATGTGGGTGGATTTCAGGTGAGTGGTATGCAGAGGCAGCAGAATTAGGCTCTGGCGGTGGGGTAAAGCATTGGCAAGCAGGGGCAGCATGGCATCAACTTATTTCTGACCTCTTGAGAAAGTATACGCATACAGCCTGGATGCCATGATGATGTGCCATACACATAGAATAACCTGTCCAGGAAATCATAGTAAGGCAAGGTTTACTTTCCACATCCAGAGGTAAAGCTGTTGTCACAGATCTTCTTGAATCCACATCGTAGATCTTTAGCCTGCTGCCGACATTGGTTCATATCCTGGCTGTAGCCCTGTTTTGCCACGGTTTCTAAGGTTTCCCAGAAGACCAACTCCTTCTTGTAGCACTTCACTAGGGTGTAATGAACGTTCTCTTTCCACCAGATTGATGAAAGCCTTCATCTTTCCTTGCTCCATGGGATGCAGCATTGGTGAGAAGATCTGGGAGCACGGGGGGGTTGAGAATGAGCGGTGGTGATAGTGCTGCTGGTTGTTGCCTGGCTGTTGCTCCGGGCCATGGCAGCAGCAGTACTAAGCCTCCACAAGTGTCTCAGTAGAATGCAACAGTTAGGAAAGATCGAGTGTCAGGTGCAAACCCTTAACTATGCCGAGTACAGTGAATGCATGTTTGTTTGAAAATGGTATGTGGCACTGACAGAGATGCACAAGAAGTCGCTGGTCCATGGAACACTTAGTGCTTCTTGTGCCTCTATGATCCTTGAGGGTCTGTATGCTCACACAATACACAACCTAACTGATAGCATGAGCATGGACTAGGCCACTTGGCAGGCTCCGCATCCTCTGATCCCCTGCTGTTGGTGGAGGGTGAGCAGTTGCTGCATTGTGGCCCCTTTTTGAGTGAGGTTGCCCATCTAATAGAGGACTGGGAAAACACCCACTCATGTCATTTAACACCCACTGATGCCTTTTTTTATTATTATTGAAACGAGATATGGCTACTGAATCAAGAAAATCATCTTTATAAGACCCAAATGCTATTTCAGTTTTATAGCTATCATAAGAAACACCGATGTCTTATATGGATTTTATAGTGTGAATGCAAACCTATTAACCAAAGTGCAATAAAGAAATTCTACAGAGAGGATGTTAAAATAATGGGTGGGGTTGTTTTTAAAATGTTTTAAAATTGATAAGTTTTATGATGTTGTTTTTTAATTGTTGTAAGCCGCCTCGAGATGCCATAGGCATGAGGGGGTGGCTAATAAATATGACTAAGTAAATAAATAAACAACCAATAACCTTTAAGCCTTTCATCCTTTTTGAAGGCGGTTCTTGTTGAAAGGTTTTGCAGTGTCCTGACTGAGACAGTTTTGTCTTTTAAAATCCCTATTGGACTGTAGTGAATGCTTAATAAGCTTTTTCCATCTGTGGGCACTTGCTTGCCAATATCGCTTCAGGGATACCCAGTTTGAAGACAGTGACAATGGCTACTTTGAAAGCTGTAAAGATTCTGCTAAATGCATATTCAAGCAATGCCCAAAGCAAATTACAAACATCTAAAATTTCAAAAGTGGCTGTAGACTTCAGGAATAGTGGCTGTCTTGTAGAAAGATTCAAATATGGGGGACTAGGTAGCTTTGTACATGGGGGTTTCATATGTAATAGCTGGCCACATTGTAGTAATCATTCTTCATAGCCTCTCCACATAAGCACTGAATGTAGTTTGGTGCCCTCGGGTGCTAAGACAGACAGATTTCCCAAGCAGCTTCTAGCTAGGGAATAGAGGGATGATGTCATTTTGGTCCTCTATATATACTGCTCCCACACACCTGCCTCCCCAGTTCTTCCTCCACCGCAGCAGAGATTGGGCAATCCACAGCAGCTGTATTTTTATCCTACTTCATGTGTTTTTTGAACTCATCAGACCGGCTAATAGTGATGATTTTTCTTCAACATCAGTGAACCTGGGGAGGGAAAAAAAGACATAGCTCTGTGCTAAGGGATGAGGCTGTACCACCTCAGACTCACCGTTCCCCTTCTTAGTGCCTAGCACAGAAAGGTTTTAAGTGCTGTCTGGCTATATCACTTTGGTGCCACTCCTAGCTAAGATCCTCCGGTTTCTCCCAAGAGGCGCAAAATGTCATTGCTAATCTACCTTTCGATAAGACTCTTTCAGTGAGGCAACAAACCAAGAGCTGGGATAACTAAAGACCGATAGAATGATGGCCAAGTTTATGGGACTTGACGTCCCAGCACCGTGCCACTCCTGAGGATCATTTTAGAGGAAGCCTCAATCGATGCCTAAGCAGGTGAGGCAGCCCTACTCGACAGACATCATAGTACTCATCGCTGAGGCAGGCACAAACCTATGCCTCGCTGAAGCAACCTTGGTACCGAAGGAGCAAGGATGAGCCACCCTCGGAGACTAATGGATCCAGTTGTTTTTCAGAACTCTCTGGGGGATTTACCTACTGACCTTAGTGGCTACTCTGTTGATGGCCTCGTCACCTTGTGGAATGACATCTTGACCATGGTCATCGACACAATTTCACCTAGACGTTCACTCCCTCCGCTGTGGTGGCGCAGATCCTCCTGGTATACGGAGGGCCTGAGGCAACTGAAGCAGGAGGGTAGACAGTTAGAGCATAGGTGGCACTCAACCCGTGCTGAAGCTGACTGATTGTGGCATAGATAGTTTTTTAAATGACTATACCAGTGTGATGGTGAAGAAAGCTTTCTTCTTCACTATCATAGCATCTGTGAAGTCCTGTCCGTCGGAGCTGTTCCAGGTGGTGAGGGGCCTTGTTAATCCAGTCTGCCTCTGTCCAGAAATGGAATCATCTAATGGCCGCTGTGCGATTTTTGTCTGTGAAGTAATAAAAATATCTCTCCTTCATCACGAGTTAGGTGCTGCCATTTTACCTTTTAGAATCGGAGTTTGAGGTTATGGAAGCTCAGCTTTGTCCTGTTTGGATGCTTCAATCAGTATCACCCACCGATTGTGGGGGAGGTGCTTGCGGCAGCGAGGGCAACCAGTTGTGAACTAGATCCTTGCCTGCCCTCGGTGAAGACCAGCCAGGAGACACTAAGGCCGTTGCTGGCTGGGATTGTCAGTGCCTCCCTTCAGGAGGGTAGGGTGTCACACGCTCTTAAAACTGGGGTTGCCTGGCATCTTTGGATGCTGACTCCACAGCCAGCTATCGAGCCCTCTCTAACTTTCCTTTTTTAGGGAAGGTTATTGAATGGGTGGTTGCCCGACAGCTTCAGGCTCATCTCGATAGCATCAAATTCCTGGACCCATTCTAGTTGCGCTTTCGTCCTGGGTATGGCACAGAGACTGCGCTTGTGACCTTGGTCGATGACCTGCGTCTAGAGATTGACAAGGGGAATTCTGCCATGTTGATCTTGTTGGATCTTTCGATGGCCTTTCATTACAGTTGATCACAACATGTTGTTGACATGACCGCAGGACCGGGGGGGGGGGGGGGGGGTGCATGGGATTGCTTGAGTGGCTGCACTCCTTCCTTTCAGGGAGGTCCCAGAGAGTGGTGACTGCTCAACGTCCTCTCGGGACCTCTCCTGTCCTGTGGTGTCCTGCAGGTTTCCATTCTGCCTCCCTCCTTATTCAACGCTTATATGAGGCCACTGGGCGAGGTCACTCAGAGGTTTGGGTGAAGTGCTATCAGTATGTTGATGGCACCCAGCTCTACCTCTTTTTCATCTGACCCAGGCCCTGCAGTCTCCATGCTTACCTGATGCCTGGCTGCTGTTGGGGCCTGGATGAGGATGAGCTGATTGAGGCTGAATCCAGACAGGACTGAGGTGGTGATAGTTGGCCAGCCTTGTTACCTGGAGTGGATTGGGACTCCTCTTATTGATGGAGTCTGGCCCCCTCTGGTAAATCAGGTTCACAACCTTGGAGTGCTTCTGGACCCCTTGCTGGGCCTAGTTTGTCAGGTTGCAGCAGTGGCCAGAAGTGCTTTTCACCAACTCTGTCTGGTGAGGAGGCTGCAGCCTTTTCTTTCTGATTTGGATCTGGCCACTGATCCATGGTTTCATCACCTCGAGGCTACGTTACTGAAATGAGCTCTACGTGGGACTGCCCTTGTTGACTGTTCAGAAGCTGCAGCTGGTGCAGAATGTGGCCATTTACCTCCTTTCAGAGATGAAGCACTGGGAGCATATTATACCAGTGCTCTGGAGTGTGCACTGGCTTCCTATAACCTCCACTGGAAGAGTAAAGTGAGCTGAATGTTTTAGTTTGCAAACCCCCATACTTGCTCATTCATAAGGATAAAATGGTTCTCCGATCCCACCCTTCCCAAAACGACTTCCAAATTCAACCTTAACCAATCAATAACCGTATCAGTTTTTTGTCTCTAGACCACATGCATCTCCAGGGGAGGTGGCCCTTCACACACTTGATGTGAGGAGAGAAACACTGTTGTACTTACCACATACTAAAAGCATTGGGAAAAGGGATTTCTTATTCCTGTCAGTATGCCCTCGAATGCTGGGTCAGTCAGTTTTGAAGCAGACCCTTTCTAAATGGTTCAGCAAATGCATAACACTAGTCTTAAGAGGCTCTCAAACACTTCTTACAGGGTTCCAACCTCACTCTCTTAGAAGAATGGCAGCATCTTGGGTTGGTTTTTGGTACACCCTACTGTTGAAGATTTGCAAAGCTGCAATATGGAGTTCAGTCCACACTTTTACAAAGCATTATGCTATGTTTTGGCTGCTCCATTCTACAGTCCTTTTTCTAACTCTTACCCTCCTCCTTAAGTTGCTTGCCAATCTACCTTCAGCGTGTATGTGGAGAGGCTCGAAGAAGGGTAAATTACTTATCCGTAATGTTTGTTCTTCGAGATGAAGCCTCTCCACATACACACCATCTCTCCTGTCCTCTCCTTGAAAGTGTGTTGTAAATTAGATTTCTTTGCTGTAGGAGAAAGGACTGGAGAAGCAGAGCAGGAGCAGCATAGAGGACCATGATGACATCCTCTCTCTGCTCCCCAGCTAGTTGCTGCTTGGAAAATCTGCCTGGCCTTAGTGCCAGAAGGCACCAAACTACCTTCGGTATGCACATGGAGAGGCTTCATCTCGAAGGACAGACCTTATAGGTAAGTAACTTATCCTTGAGTTTCCTTTTAATGTTAAAGGTACAGTTTTCAAAACTGTGCCATGTTCAAAGGTTACTTAAACATGTCATGGGAGTTAAGAATTAAAGTTGCACTTTCCGAAGTGATTTATCCACTAAGAAGCTTAAGTTACTTGGGTGCATCAGAAAATTTTGCCCTAAATGTGTAAGTGATCGTCAGTCACTGAGTGTTTTTGAAGTACTTACACAGTACCCCATATATAGTTTGTAGACTCTTTGCAAATGCCCATACTTCAAAATAGTTTTCCCATGGAGAATGGGCTTTTATGACCCTTTTTCTTTCCTTAAAAATTTACAAAGGTCAGGAGAAACGTGATGAAAATTTTATGTGGCTTAAAATGCTCATCTTATGAAACTTTAATAAGAAGATGGCAACAACTAGAGCTCGGTGAGGAATATTCACATATTGTAAAGAGAAGCCAGAGCTATTAGTGATGAGATAACTGTTCTTTTTAAAATGTTGGGGTTTTGTTGTTGTTCTTGATTTTGAAAGAAAGAAAGAAAGAAAGCAAACTTTCTTTTCTACAGAAATTGTTGAAAAGATGTTGGATTTTGCAGATAAGAAAATATACATAGAATTATATATAGTATCTCTACGTGTGGTTAATCTTGTGCACTTCCATTAGACCAAAATGATTATACCTCTTTTTCAGTTATTCCGTTTACCAATTTGTGATGCCATTTTCCATAGGTTGATATTGCTCAGGAGACCAAACATTCTGTGTACACACAGCACATAGGATTGGCTTACCCAAGGACTTTTCTACATTGAGTGTTTTTTGTTTGGGCTGTTTTTTTTGTGTTGTTCCAGTGTAGATATGCTAGTCTTGAATTAGTGCAGTTTATCAGAGCCGGCAGGTGTCCATCTGGTGGCACAGGTCTCTGACTTCTACATCTGAGCAGGAAACTCACTTCAGCAGTCACAGAAAAGCAGCTTTTATTTGCATGCAGTTGTCATGAGACCACTGCAGTGCTGGTTGAGCAGATCACCAAAAACCTTTTTTTGCTGCTGTGGATAAGGGCCAGGAACAGGCAACTGTTTACGGCAAAACATTAAAACAGGGCCCAAGTTCTCTTGCTTCCACTCTACCGACAGCATATATCCCTAGTTCTAGGTACTTGCATCACCAGCCCTTATCTCACAGCACCCCCTCTCTTCCATCCACCCCAGGAGCTCCCTACTATTCTCCTAGTCCACAGGGAGCTTCTGTACAGATACAGCTAGAGTAGCCAACCACCCATCATCCTACTCATTTCCCATGAACCTTCTTGCACTGTCATCTAAGACAGAGCTGTCGGGGTCTGCTTATCTTGAAGTCTTACCTTTGCCAATGTTCTAGCCACACACACGGTATAATCTGAAATTAATGGCAACATAAAATTCTTTGCAAACAAGCAACAGTCCAAACAGGAGGAACAGATCTGTCCCTTCATTCCTGAAGCCATGCCCTTTTAAAAAACAAAAACAAAACACAATTCTTATAAAGTGAACATGTACAAAAATTAAATCAGTTGCATACATTATGACCCTTCTCATAAATTAGGCTTGAACCCCAGAGCTTAAGATTTCGTTATCAAAGCTCTATCACTTGAGCTACAAAAGCAACAGCTAACTGGTCTTGAATTCAGCCAGTAGAGTAGGGCTTTGTATATTGCTTAATTAGCTGAATGTTGGGAATCTGCAGCAGCATTAGTAGTGTGGCTGGGTAACTGAGTTTTTGAGTCCTGGTTTGCCTCCTGGCCCCGGCATTATTCAATCTTTGCTTGAATTACTCAGTTAAGGCTTTGAGGCAAGCCGAGACATGCCCCTAAAATAGGTGATTGTAGGATCCCCCTCCTGCTGTATGCTGATGATACGGTCTTGATTTCTCAGACCATTATTGGTCTTCGGTGGGCTATGCAAGCCTTTGGGGAGTTTTGCCAGGAGGAACTTTTGACCATCAACGCCTCCAAGACTAAGGTTTTGGTAGTGGGGAGTAGAGGACCCCAAAGACTCCGATGTTGGGCACTTGGACCAAATAGAATTGAGCAAGTTCACTTCTATAAATACCTGGGGGTGATTTTCGCCTCCAATGTTGGCTGGAAAGTCCATCTTACAGCCGTTCTACAACTAGTTAAGAAAACTACTGCAGCAATTGGGAGCTTTTTTCAGGGACGAGGGGGAAGATTGGTGCTGCCAGCTCTGTGTGTTTTTAGAGCTAAGGTTATAGGGCAATTATTGTATGCCTTCCCTATCTGGGGTCTCTCCTTTCTTTCCATCCTAGAACCTGTGCAAAACAGGTTCCTTCGGATGATTACAGGGGCTCATAAGGGGACTCCAAGCTATTCTAAGGGCAGAGGCGCGTTGTCTCCCACTCAAAGTAACTGCTCTGAAAGCAGTGGTCACTTTTTGGGCTAAGGCTGCCCTATTCCCCACTCGGGAGGACTCGCTTTTATCTCTGGCCTTAAGAAGTGGGCTGGAGGTTGTGTGGTTGCAGGCGGTAGAACGGGAAGTCTCCCACCTGGGGTTCTCCCCAGGGTGTTTTGCAAACTTGGGATATGGGGCGACCAGGAACCTGTTAATCAGACGTATTCATGATCAAACCCTTCAAGAAGAGGGGACTCTTATTTCGGCTCAAAAGGTCGCTCCTCTCTATATAACTCCGAGTCCCCAGTGGACAAACTCCTATTATTTATTTGATTGGAGGGAAGTTAATGAGCGTAAGGTCTTCTTTAGGATGAGGACTAATACCTTCACTTCGATGGAATTGGAGGGACGTCTCAAAGGGATTCCGTGGGCATTCCCCCTTTGCCCCTTATGTCAGCTGGAGCAGGTGGATACTTTGGTGCATGTCCTTTTCCATTGCCCTGCCCTAGTAGGGCCTAGGAATAAATATTTGGGGAGGATTTGCATACACAAGACTTTGGTCTAAAAATCTGCAGAGTCTGCTTCGATCAGCTGATGCAGGACAATCTAGGTTAATTGTAAAATTTGGTTTGGCTGCCTATAGAATTCGATTCCCCTTCCTTAGTTCGGCGGAGTCAATTAAGTAGTCCTAACTAGAGTTTAGGGCAACCTGCGGGCCTGGGTGCGTGGTACTTTGTATACATATGGGATTTTATAGACTGGCTTTGTTTTGTTGGATTCTTAATCTGCTATGGACGAGGCAGTCCGGCAGGATGTTTTTATTTCTTTCTTCCTGGTATTGCTGTTTACCAGTTTGTATAGTTGTATCTGTTAAAGGGCTTTGCCCAAACAATAAACTTGAACCTGAACCCTGGTTTTTGTTCCTGATTATGCCCTGTTGTCACACCTCTTGTTTTTAAAAAACAGCAGTTCCTAGTTTCTTATCCTATAGAGCAGGGTGTTGGTTGAAAGGGGAAAGGTTGAGGATTTTAGGAAAACAATTGGCGGAAGTGAAATTCAAACGTACAACCTCTTGTGCTCCCAGCTTGGGTATGTTCCCCAAGGCTACAGGAGAACTGTGGTTACAGTCTTCTCTTCCTCCCTACCAACTTCTCAGCTTGATAAATATACCCCTGGGTGTGAAATCAAAGAAGACAATAGCCCACTGGAGTCTGTGCAGCTCTCAGGCAGCTGCCACTCAGTTTAACATATCAAACCTAATAAACAGGCAGCCTTCTGCCTGTATTTCATGTGCTTACGGCAGCCTCCACCAGGGGCGCTAGGATCTCCCTCCCCCATGGCTGTGACAGAGAGGCATTGCTAGAGATCTTCCCCTCCCCCACAGTCTCCCTCCACACCTCTTAGCCAAGAGGCTCACTAGAGATTTCCATCCACACCTCTCAGCTGGGAGGCAGCAGTGGTGGGAGATCTCTAGTGCACCACTCAGCTGAGGCAGCCGCAGGGGAAGAAGATTGCTACCGCTCCCACCTCTCAGCTGTCCAGGTGCGCTAGGCAGGACTCTATGGTGCTGGCAAACCTGAATGTGGGAGAGGCTACAGTCAAGCCTATTTGATGAGATGTATACATATCCCATTAGCCCAGATAGTGTCAGCATGGTGGGACCACAATTTTCCTGGACTCAGCTGTGAGTGGCGGCTCTATAGCAACTGCATGGAGGCCACATGGTGGGCACCTAATAGATGGCCAGGCAGCAATGTGCCTGGTGAAGGCTAATGTGGGCTATCATCTCATTTGAAAACACTCCCAGTCTCTGTTCTCTTGCCCATCTAAATTGTAAGCCTCCCTGGGCACAGACCTTTCTCTAATCTGATATGGCTGCTTCAGCCGTATATTTCAGACTCAGACCTGGCCACTATCATCCATGCCTTCATTACCTCAACACTGGACTACTGCAATGCACTCTCTGTGAGGCTACCCTTGGTGACAGTTTGGAGACTGCAGCTAGTGCAGAACACGGCGGCCCATCTCTTTACGGAGACGGGGTGCCGGGAGCATATAACACTGGTGCTCTGTTTGTTGCACTGGCTGCCCATAGTCTTCTGGGCCCGATTCAGGGTGTTGGTTTTGACCTTTTAAAGCCCTACACGGTTTGGGCCCCGCCTACTTGTGGGACTGCCTCACCCCCTCCCCAGGTCCTGGATCAGCCCCTGTGGTCCACCAGGAGGTGCCCTCTTGGAGGTTCCTAAAATGTTGCAGGTGGCCACCATGCAGCGCGCGTTCTCTGTGGCTGTGGAACCAAGGCTGTGGAAGTTTGTCTGTCCCTGGATCTTTCCTCCTTCCGCCAACCGTGTAAGTAAGACCTGGTTGTTCCACCAGGCTTTTAGTGGGGGAGATGGGTAAGGTGGGGTTTTCTGGCTCTGCTCTAGGAAGTTCTATGATGTATTGTTTTTATGAATTTTATAATTATATTTGTTTTTATTTCTGTCAGCTGTCTGAGTCAGGGTGGGATGCGGGATAACAAATGTCATAAATAAATAATGATCAGTGCCAGGCACATTACTGGCACTGTATAAATAATAAGTAGGGCACTATTGCTCTCTTGCTGACCTCTCCTTTGATCCCTGCCATAATTCTGATCACTTCCTCGCCTCCTTCAGCCTCTCCCACCAACCCCCCTCCTCCTCCTCCCCCTCTCCGTGCCCCTTCCACAATATGCAGGCCCTTACCCCCATGGAGATTGCCTCCTCTCTATCCCCCCACCTCCCCTCTGTTTTCTCCTCCTTCTCCCCTGACTCGGCCATATCCGCTCTTAACACCTCTCTCTCCTCGAAACTTGACTCACTTGCCCCCCTCTCTACCCGGCGTGTCCAGCCCCCAAACCCCCACCCCTGGCTCACCCCTAACATCCGCTACCTCCGCTCCTGCACCCGGGCTGCTGAACGCCTCTGGCGCAAATCCCGCTCCCTCCCTGACTTCCTCCACTACAAATTCTCCCTCTCCTCGGCTATCTCCCTAGCTAGACAATGCTATTATGCCTCCAGGATCAAATCTTCCTCTCGCGACCCGCGCCGCCTCTCATCTACTTTCGACTCCCTTCTTAAACCCCCCTGCCCTCCTCAGCCCTCTTCCCTTGCTGCTCAGGATCTTGCGTCATTCTTCACCTCAAAGATCGACAAGATCTGTCAGGACATTGCCTCCCACCCACCTCCTCCTCCCGCTCCCGTACCACCTCTTCCCCCTCCCCCCTATCTCCTCACATCCTTCCCTCCTGTGTGTGTGTGTGTGTCTCTCTCTCTCTCTCTCTCTCTCTGAAATCTCCGCTCTGCTCTCTTCATCCAACCCCTCCATCTGCCCCCTTGACCCAATCCCCTCCCGCCTCCTGACCTCTATTGCTCCCACTGTTGCCCCCCCTTCTACATGTCATCAATCTCTCCCTTTCCACAGGCTCCTTCCCCTCTGCCTTCAAGCATGCCACTGTCTCCCCCATCCTCAAAAAGCCCACCCTGGACCCATCTGACCCCTCTAGTTACCGGCCAGTCTCCCTCCTTCCCTTTGCCTC
>QEPC01000541.1:1027579-1048141 GCA_003113815.1 Sphenodon punctatus
AAAGCCCTATACGGCCTTGGCCCCTCTTACCTTAGGGACCGCCTCGCCCTTCGCGCCCCGGAACGGCTCCTGCGGTCTGCCGGGGGTGCCCTCCTGGAGGTCCCCCGTGTTAAGCGGGGGGCCACGATGGAGCGAGCATTCTCGGTGGTAGGGCCACGGCTGTGGAACTCCCTTCTGGAGGAAGCTCGCCTGGCCCCAAGCCTTTTGACATTCCGGCGAAACTGTAAGACCTGGCTGTTTGCCCAGGCCTTTGGGAGGGAGGGTGGGGAGGGGTGATTTTAATCCCCCACCCATTTATCTATTTATTATTGTTTTCTAGCCCTGTTTTATTGATGTATTTTATATTTATATTTTAAGTAATTTTAACTGTTTTATTATTGTTGTTAGCCGCCCCGAGCTGCATTGCAGGAGGGGGCGGGATATAAATTTGTAAAATAAAATAAAATAAATAAATTTCTCCCTCCATAACATTGCTAAGATTCGCCCTTTTCTCTCTCTCCTCTGTCAAAAGGCTTGTTCATGCCCTGGTCATCTCTTGCCTCGATTACTGTAACCTCCTTCTCACTGGCCTCCCCTGCTCTCACCTTCCTTCCCTTATCGCCGTCCAAAACTCGGCTGCCAGGTTCATCTACTTCGCCGGTCGCCTCGACCACGTGCAGCTCCTCCTCTCCTCTCTTCACTGGCTTCTTCCCCCCCTTCCTGAACGAATCCTGCACAAGTTCCTAGTCTTCACCTATAAAGCTCTTCACAACCTTGCTCCCCCCTACCCCTCTGTGCTAATTTCCCTCTGTACTCCAGTCCGTGAACTCCACTCCTCCGCTGTCCCCTCTCTCGTCCTCCCACACCTCCCCTGCTCCTCCCTTCAATCTAGCTACCCCCCATGCCTGGAACTCCCTCCCTGCCCATATCTGCTCGCCCCCTCCCTTCGTACCTTCACATCCCTCCTCCAGACCCGCCTCTTCCGCTCTGCCCTCCCCTCCTCCTCGCCGCTCCCCTCACCCTCTCACACCTCCCCTGCCCCCCTAACTGCCTTCGTCCCTTCAATCTAGCTGCCCTCCCATGCCTGGAACTCCCTCCCTGCCCATATCCGCCTCGCCCCCTCCCTTCATACCTTTAAATCCCTCCTCCAGACCCACCTCTTTCGCTCTGCCCTCCCCGACTCCTCGCTCCCCTCTCCTAACTCCTGCTGATACCTTCCATCCAGTACAGTCTGTTACCTGAGGTCTGTGTACCCATATCCTCACCACATGGACCAGCCAGCCATCATTCTCGATGTAACTAAGCCAAGCTCATGCACCCGAGACCTTGCATCTTCATGAATGTTACACCCCTTGTCTCTCCCTCTGTTCTCCTTCCTTCGTTTCCACCCCCAACCCCCTGTATCTCAGGTTGTAAGCCCTAGGGCAGGGACCGTTTCTATTCCATTATTTTGTAAAGCGCCAGGTACATTGCTGACACTATATAAATGCTTGATGATGATGATAATAAAAGAAATAGATTGGTTTCTTCTAGGGGTCTTGACATGGTTCTGCCTCATTTCAAGAACTCACCTCCCACTTCAGCACAACACTTCCATGTACATGTAATGGAATTTCTCAGAAGCTGGCCAGTCTTAAACATCTACAGTTTCTTCACTAGCAAGTTAGCCGAGTCACAACTAAAAGCCAGTGGGGCTGATCCAATATTTGCACATGCGCTGTGCATAAGGTGTGCAAACGTGAATGTTGCGCAGATGTTGCACAACTTGTACACCACACGCACAACTGCCACCTGCTTTGTGCATGGTGTGGAACAGTTGTGCAACAATTGCATATGTGCACTGTATGTGCAAGTACTGGATTGGCAAAAATTGAGCATCAAACAGCTTATTTCCAAACTTGGTAAAGAAGGCATTAAACTGTAAAGTAACAGTTTATTATAAATACTGTGGCACTTATTTTTTGAATAAGATTTTTTTTTTTTTTTTATTAAGTATTTATTAGTTGCCCCACATGCGTACGGCATCTCGGGACAATGTACAATTCGATAAAAACAATTGAATAAAACAATTTTTAAAAACAGCACACAATTATGTCAAACTCTTAAGATACCGGCTAATCTTTGTTCTGTAATGTCATTGTTCTGTTTTTAAAAGTACTGTTTCTCTCCTGCATAGCTGTGAAAACTCTAAATCCACAGTGAACCCTGTGAAACTGCTGTCGTAAACAAAGCAAAGAAACTCAAAACTTATTTTTCTCCCTCTGTCTCCTGTCAGTGATCCGTCGGGTAGCTCTACGGATGACCGTCAGGAGGCAGAAGAAGAAAAACCTTCTGCGCATGCGTGGAGCTGCCCCTCCATCTTGCTTCAGTCATTTTCCTCTGCCTTCGGCCGTCGGAAGTGAAACGCAGCTTCTCCCAACTTGCGGAGAGAAAAAAGAGACAGCGATTATTTATTTTTTAAAAGAAGAGTCTGTAGGCAAGCGAGGCGATAGGGGCGGCGACCTGTCCCTCTCCACCTGTCCCTCTCCTCTTCGCGATCGCTGCTGCACAAAGTGCCTGGGAACCGGGGAGCAGCTTGACTCTGGGGACAAAGAGGCGCCTGTCTACCCCGGCGGCTTAGAGGCCACTGAGTTTCGGACCAGCAAAGTCTCCCCCCACTCAGGGCCCTGACACCACTTGGCCGGGCCAGGCCGCACCAGTGCAAGAGACTCTCACCCACCTCCCCAGCAGGATGGACGGAGCAGGGACTGACGGGGCACAACAAGCGGCTCCTTCCCAGGAGGGGGGTCTGCCTGAGGCACTGAGCATGGTGGCCAGAATGGACAGGATTCTGTTGGCACTGGAGCGCCTCACGGAGGTACAAGGAAAAGGGACCCCGACCAATTGGCTTCCCGACTCCCCGCCACAGGGTGTTGAGATGGGGAGGTTCCCCCACCAAGATTCCCTCCCCCAGAAGGCAGGGGCAGGAAAGGGCCTTGTAGCCCGGGGGGGGACAGCCCCTCCCCCTTGGGAAAAGAGAGCGGGAAAAGTCCTGCGAAAGGGAAAGAGCAAGGCGCATAAGCGTCCTCTAGGGGATCCCTCAATAGACTCCTCAGATCCCCTCAAAAGTCAGAAGGGGACAGTGAGGAGGAGACTCAGTCTAAAAGGACCCGAACCCAGCCCACTTTGGAGCTGGCTTCAGACTCTGATCAGGATTGGGAGGATGTGGAGAAACCCGATCTTCAGGGCCCACCACAGGATTCCCCAGATAGGCACAGACAGTTTCCCTTACAATTTAAGGCTGAGTTCCTGTCCCAGGTGACAGACACCAGCTGATAGAGAAACCCCCTAAGGACGCGTCTTCCGATTCTCAGGAAGAGGAGGAGCGTGAATACATTCCATCTGTTCATGGGAAGGACGTGGGGTTCCCTTTAGACAAGGCCTTTGAGAGGATGATATTACAAGAATGGAAACACCCAGAAAAGAGTCAGAGAATGAATAAGACTCAGTCTTCTGTGTACTCATTGTCTAGGAAGAAGGAACCTCTCTTAAAAAAATCCCAAGGTGGACGTGGCAGCAGTCTCACTAGCCAAACACTGTTTTCCCTACTGAGGGCGACTGCTACCCGAAGGACTCCACCGATAGAGCCGTGGAGAATGCCTTACGTAGAGGCCTAGACTTTTCAGCCACAACAATGAGAATTAATGTTATCTCCTCCTGTGTAGCTAGGGCTCTCCTAGCCTGGTTACCGTAAGTCCAGGATCCGAACATTTCAGATAGAAGGGCACAGGTTTTGTCGGCACGTATTAATTTGGCATCTGCCTACTTAGCCGACTCAACAATGGACTCCATGACATGGGCCACTAGGACTGTGGCACGTTCTGTATTGGCCAGGCGCAAGCTTCGGCTCAGATCATGGGAGGGTGATGCTACAGCAAAGAACCTTCTTGCAGCCACTCCTTATAGGGGTTTTAAGCTGTTTGGAGTGGATAAATCAAAACACAAGAATTTGCAGCCGATGGGATCTAAGAGGAATTTTTTCGTGACCCCAACTATAGACCATGGGGGGCATATAGCTCGGGGTACAGTACATTCAGAAGATTCAAGGGACAGTTCAGGCCTGACCTTCCCGGGCGATTTGTACCTCGCAGGGGCCAGGGTTACAGGCAGGACAAACAAAGACCTAAAGGTTTCGCCCAGGGTGCCCAAAAACAGGAGGCATGACTATTCAGGGGAGTTAGAGGTAGGAGGCAGGCTGCAAGTTTTCTCAGATGTGTGGGTGCAGTCAGTCTCCGATGCTTGGGTTCTACAATGTGTAACGCTCTGTTACCATATAGAGCTAAAAACAAATCCAAAACACGCCTTCATGGTGTCCCCAAAATCAGGTAGCTTAGAAAAACACCTGGCCATGCTCCAGGAGCTACAGAGACTCAGGAAAATCAGAGCAATAGAACCGGTTCCCCTAGAGCAACGGGGTCTGGGATTGTACTCCCTCCTTTTCTTGGTAACGAAGAAGGTGGGCTCCTGGCGAGCAGTACTGGACCTAAAGCGATTGAACAGGGTGGTAAGAACCCAGAGATTCAAAATGGAGACTGTATCAATTTGCCAGACCATCAGAGAGGGGGATTGCCTAGCGTCACTGGATCTCAGGGACGCGTATCTCCACATCCCTATTTGGGAGCCTCTCCGCCAGTGACTACGTTTCTGCTATCAAGGGGCTCATTATCAATTCAGGGCTCTTCCCTTCGGTCTGTCCTCAGCCCCGAGGACATTTACCAAGGTGTTGGTTCCACTGGTGACCAACCTCCAGAAGGAGGGGATTCACGTATACCCGTATCTCGACAACCTGTTAGTCCGTGCGCAGGAACGGGTCACGGTCCAGAGAGATCTCTGCAGGATCATCCAGTATTTGGGGGACCACGGCTTCTTAGTGAATCAGGACAAGAGTCACCTGGAACCAACGCGCACAATAGAACACCTCGGGGTATGGTTAGATATGAGCTCAGGAGCCACTTACATTCCGCTCAACAGGCAAGAGAAGATCAGATCTCAGATCTGGCTCCTAAGACATCAGAAGAAAGTAAGATTGAAGAATCTAGCTCAGTTGCTAGGCCTGCTGGTGTCCTGCACCAAACAAGTCCAGTGGGCCCGATTCCATCTTCGGCCCTTGCTGCTGCTGCTGCTGCTGCTGAGGGACCTTTTCAGCGAGAGCTCACCAGAGGATGCAATCCGTGGGTCAGGATACCAGGAACTTTTTTAATGTCTTGGTGGTTAGACCCAACAACCTTTGAAACGGGCGTCCCGCTAGGGGAGCCAGAACGGACGGTCGTGACAATGGACGTGAGCCTGACGGGATGGGGGGCCCCACATGGGAACCACGTCAGTCCATGGGGTTGTGGTCTCAGCTGGACAAGAAGCAGAGCATCAACATCCTAGAACAGCAATTCGGTTAACCCTGCAACGGCTATCACTGAACATCGGCAATGTTCACGTACTGGTATATACAGACAATATGACCGCGAAGGCATATGTAAATCACCTGGGAGGCTCCAGGTCTATTCGTCTACAACGGGAGTCAGTAAGACTGTTCACATGGGCTCAAAACAATCTAAAATCACTGAAGGCTCTGCACATAAAGGGGTCACAGAATGTACAGGCAGGTTGGCTAAGTCGCCAGTTTGTAGATCCCCCACGAATGGCAGCCACACCTGGAGGTGTTCCGGAACCTGGTAGTAAAGTTTGGTTGTCCAATAATCGATCTATTTGCAACCAAGGACAACAGACAACTGAGCCGTTACCTGGCAAAGTCAATGGACAATTCGGCAGAGGCCGTGGACACACTCAACCAGAGATGGCCAAGAGGCTTACTATATGCCTTTCCGCCGGCTCACCTGTTTTCCAGGACAGTAGCAAAAATCTTCAGGGAAAGGGCGCAGGTGATCCTGATAGCACCTTGGTGGCCAAGGAGACCGTGGTTTTCAGATCTCATGGAGTTGAGCCAGGAGTGTCCAATGTCTCTTCCCTTGCACCCGGACTTACTGTCGCGGGGCCCTTTGCTTTGCAACAGCATCTCCATGCTAAAACTGACAGCATGACTCTTGAGTGTGCAGCATTAAGGAAGGCAGGGTATTCAGATGCAGTGTTATCCACCTTGCAACAAGCTAGAAGACTGGCTACCAGGAAGTCTTATGGGGCGACCTGGAAAGTTTTTGCCCTCTGGGCAGGGGCTAGGGGGATAGATCCATGTCTCACAGGGGTACAGGTTATCCTCCAGTTCCTCCAGGAGGGTTTGGAAAAGGGTTTAAGGCCAAACACATTAGCGCGTCAGGCAGCTGCTATTTCTTCTGTGCTGCAGTCTTTGTCAAACAGGAGATTTTTCCCGCACAGACAAGTCATACAGTTTCTGAAAGCAGCAAGAAATATCAGCCCTCCAGTGGTTCACAGATGCCCCTCCTGGAGTCTTAGCCTAGTTCTAGATGCCCTAACCAGACCACCCTTCGAACCCCTAAAGCATGTATCTCTGTACATGCTATCTCTGAAAGTGGTGTTCTTGGTGGCAGTTAGATCCACCCGAAGGGTTTCTGAGCTGAGAGCTTTGTCCATGGAGGATAATTTTTGCTCTTTCCAGAGTCAGTTGGTCACCCTCCGGATGGACGAAGCTTTTATTCCAAAGGTTAACTCAGCTTTTCATAGGGCTCAGGACATTATCTTGCCATCTTTTTGTCCTAAACCAACTCATCCTAAGGAAAAGGTGTAGCACACCTTAGATGTTAGTAGGGCTCTAAAAATCTATTTGAAAAGAACCAGGGGAATTCGATCGACATCGGTCCTGTTCATTAACATTGGGCCCAGTTATGGGGGAAGAAAGGCCTCAAAGACCCTAATTTTAAAATGGGTTAGGCAGTGCATAATAGAGGCTTACAAGGCCAAATGCAAGGTGCCCCCCTTACGGATTTGGGCTCACTCGGTGTGTGGTGCAGCAACTTCCTACGCATTCAGATCAAGAGCCTCATATGCCGAGATATGCAGGGCGGCGACTTGGTCCTCCCTGCATATCTTCGTAAAACACTACAAATTGGGTATGTTTAGGTCCGCTGAGACGGCTTTTGGCAGGAGGGTTCTGCAGGCAGTTCTGGAGTCTCCCAGGGCTGTTTGTTCCCCCCCCTTAGGGTGCTGGGCTCAGGTACAGCCCAGCGGATCACTGACAGGAGACAGAGGGAGAAACAAAAATTGGTCATCTACCGTGGTGAATTTGTTTCTTCTCTGTTGTACTGTCAGTGATCCGGCCCTCCCTGTCAAACAGCACTTATCAGTTAGAGTTTAGATTTAGTTAAGGAGAAGCATGACTTGCTTGGTTCAGCTTCCATTGTTCATTTACCATGTGGACAGTGTGGGGGCGTACTAATGTTGTGTTAAGTAGTTCTAGTGGAGATGTGCCTCAGCTTAGTTACGGACTGAAGCAAGATGGAGGGGCAGCTCCACGCATGCGCAGGAGGTTTTTCTTCTTCTGCTTCCTGACGGTCATCCGCAGAGCTACCCAACGGATCACTAACAGGAGACAGAGAAGAAACAAATTCACCAAGGTAGGTGACCAATTTTTGTTTCTCTTCTTTTCAGTTACAGTAATCTCAGATGCAACAATAATTGGTACTGATAGTGACTATAGATTCCCACTTTTTTGCATATGAATACTTTAGTAAGTAGAAAATATGCTCATTGGCCAGGCACTACCAAAATTCCTTAATATTCCTGTAGAAGTTACATTTTGCTTGTGCACTTGTCAGATTATTTGGCATCTGGATTAGTTCCCATTTTATTCTGTTCTTACAGTAAAGGGATTTATATACATGTAACAAAAAGGCCCCAGTTTATTTTGTATAGAGAATGTATTGGAATAGGATAACCTTACTGTCAAAAATACCTTTCCTAATTAGAGTGCAGTTTCATTTGCATGCCTTCTACCCATACCATTAACAAGATAACTCATGCCTCAAGTAGTGCATCCAATGGTTTGTATTAACTTGCATAACAAGGAACAGTGTTTCTGATAAAACATGTGCTCTTTTGGGACAGGTTTTCTAGGTTAAGTAGGGAAGAAGGTTCCTTTAAAAAAATAATAAAAATATTTACAAGACTTTAATCTCTCCTTTAGCTCTCACTGCCACTCCACCTTGTCATTTTAGTTTTACATTTTTAGTTAGTAATAAAGTAAACACTGGACCATTTAATAAGCTTGGATAGAAAGAAATGCATTTTGGGAAAATCCATTAGAAACACGGCTAGAGCTATAATTCTGACCAAAAGAGGCCAAATAAAGTGTTCGGTATCTTTCTGCTGTGCCTTTTAAGAAAGCTATAATCACTAGACATTGGGTTTTAGAGTGACACATTCTTACAGCTTTCTTCTTGTAGCCTGTTGTGTTAGTGGCATCTCCTTTTGCTAGTTGTACTATATTGTTAAATATTGGTCTGGATATTTTAGGTAGGAGTACTGTGAAAAGTCTAGTTTTTTCAGATACGAGTTAAGCAAAACTCTGTGTATTCTGCAGCAAGTTGGAACAGTTCTATGGCAAGACTCAGGTTCCTGTTGCATGCTAATACTGAATTTGTAGCAAATTGGAAATTCTGTAATGACTTCAGATAGATTAAATCATGGGGAGATTTGTTGAATTAAATATAAAAATTAAAATTACTACCGCAAAGTAGCATATCATTTCTGTGTATGTCTTTCTGTTAATCCAGTGTCTTTTATATAGTTACCACGCTGCTTAATACCAAGAGCCTATGGCTACAGGCCCCTCGTGTTAAATTAAATGACAGGTGCTTTGTGAGGAGAGAGCTACTTCCTTGGGAGGAATCGAAGGACTTTCTCACTTCTCTTGGTTACTCCAGGAGTCCAATCAGATTTTCTTTTTTCCTTGCCATTTTTATTGTTTTGATTGAATGTTTTTATATATATATATATATATAGAGAGAGAGAGAGAGAGTATTTTTATTGTATTTTATTGATTTATTTGTTAGTCGCCCTGGGCTGCCTGGCAGGAGGGGCGGGGTATAAACTTTTTAAATTAAATAAATAAATTGGAGCCCCACAACTGTACCAATAAAAGGATACCCCAGCACCTCTATGCAGTTCCTCTGAGTATCTCCAAATTGCCCATCCTCCCCACCCTGATTTGTGCCTTCTGTTTTCTCTCAAGAGGCTCCAGGTCTGAGTCTGCACCCAAGTTTAAAAACTGTTTGTTCTTTAAAAATTTCAACTGCCTTTTTAATGTCCTAGCAGAATTTTAAACTAAAACAATACAAGAAGCATGTCACATATGTTGCTAGTCTCTAGATATTCAGCCATGAGAACAGCTCTGAAAACGCATGCAATAGAAATAGTGCATGAACCGTAATGATTTTATGCCCTTGGATATTCAAGTGGTGGGTGCTAAAGAACAAAGACAGTTGGCTTATGGCAGCCAGTGATGAATGGCATATCCCTTGTTATGGGGGAGACGAGGGAGAGGTGAACATCAGGAGAGACAAGGATGCATTCATGAGTTTGAGAAAATGCAGGTGCACGTGCTTAACTTGGTTACAGGGAAGAGATTTGGAGGGAGGGAGGAAGGAAAGAAGTTGCAATTTCACTCCTGATGAGCGACTTTCCCTGGCTCATCATAAGTGAAATTGGGACAGGCTAGATGGACCAGTCCATTGGTCTGCCAGTGTGACAGTTCTTACCTTTTTGCATTAAAGAACATACTTGGTATTCTACTACGTTAGCAAGAGTATATCTAAAGTACACTTGCCAAAGAAAATACAGTTTTGAATGCCAATCATGTGCCTTTCTTTCTTGTTTTATGCACTTATCTATGCAAGTAGAAATCCAGAAAACATTTGTTTTTACTCAGAATGATGGCTGACCTGTTTATTTCAGTACTACTTAAAAGGTCTTAATAGGGGGAAAGCTTTTTTAAAGTTGAGCCATATAACAGGCTCATTAAATTTGTTAGAGCTGACTTTACAGGCCTGTTTGTTAGATCTGTTTTTCGCTGTAATATGCCGACTGGTTTTTAGATCACATTTTCTAATAGGGCTGTCTTCTCATTTACTGATTGAGAATAGGGCGTGGGAGGAATTAGTAATGATATGGCATCAGAAAGAAAGCAGTAACTTGCATACAGGCAACTGTTGTTCAGGTTGTGGAGGACATCAAGGGTCCAACAGGGGGAAGCTATGTAGTGTCGCAGCAACTAAGCTGGTGGAGAGGGGTGGGAGGCAACCAGTGTGAATTCATACAAGGGGCTAGAGCTGTTGATGTAAATTGCTCCCATAGGAGTGTGTGGAAGAAGAGACTCTCCCAATGCTTCTGAGAGATGGGAGTCATGAGTCTGCATAGCTGAGAATAGGAGTAGCAGGTGACCTGACATATTCTAGCAGGTAGAACAGAGAAGGGGATCCCAAAAGGACTGGAAGCCCCCCCTTTTTTTTTTTTTAAAGTAGTGCCGTATAAAAAAACAACAAATTCCTGCAAGGAACTGCAGCATTCTTATCTTGCAGTAGTAATGATGGGGTTGTCCTCCTAATTGTCCCATTTTATATGCTGCATAAATTCTCCTCCTGCATCACGGATCCTGGTTTGTTGATGGGTTAAAAACCAAATACCCCAGCAACAACTTTAATGTGGCGAGTCACTGTAGGAGGTAGTCTTAAACCTCACTTTCAAGGTAACAATACTTAAACAGTTTTTAGAAAACTCAGATATTGTAAGCGTTTTGATTCTCCACAGTGTCAAAATGGCAAAGAGCATCATGCAAAAAGAAAATACAAATGTAAATTTCTTCCTACGATTCAGGACTACACCCAGAGGACCCAAGTTTAACTTAAATATATAGAAAGTCAATCCTACACAGAGCCAATGGTAGGATCTAGGCCTTCATTTATAAACCACACATATCACCGAACTGTTAACAGTAATAAAGCAAAAATTGATTTATTAAGTGAAAACAACCAAAGATTATACCATTTCATAGATGCATAGTGTTCTGGCACTGGTATTTTAGTTGAGATTTCTATAGATTTATCTATCATGGTTTTGGAATAATTAAAATCTAGGTCTGTGGGTCACTGTATATAGATTCTGTAATTTGCATCATAAATCATTCCCGTGAGGAGAACTGCGCATGCGCGAATAGGAGCAGACGCGCTTCCCAACGCTCCTCTCCCCACGCCGACAAAACCCGGAAAAAAACAACCAAAAAAGCAAAAATCAGAGCCCCGAAGGAAGGTAAGGGAGGATGGGGGAAGTCAAAAGGGCCCCAGGAAAACAAAACGGGGATCCTGACTGTGGAAAAAATGTTCCAGCCTAAAGTAGCAGTCCCCCTCCCCCAACGGGCAGATAGCGGAGCCAAAATGGCGGTCGCAACTGACACCAGCGTGGAGGAGCCCACACTAGAAAAGAGGGAACAGCAACTGACAGGGAGGATAAAATATTAGCAATATTAAATTAAATTAAAGCTGGTATGGCTGCTGCAGAGATAGCTAGGGAGAGGCAGATGGCAGAGATCATCAAGCTGCAGCATGCAGACCAGCAAAATAAAAAGAAAGCAGAGGTTTTAACAAAAAAAAAAAATACTGCTGAAAGTAGAATATCTGCCCTGGAAGATAGCACCCTGAGTGGCCAAGACCAGCAAGCCACAATGATGAACTTGATAAAAACGCTGGAAGCAAGGTGCGAAGACCAGGAGAACAGAGCGAGAAGATCTAATCTAAGGTTGGTGGGCATCCCTGAAAATGGGGAAGGGAAAGACACTATACAATACATCTGAAAAATGTTGGAAACCTTGTTCCCCGGGGAGCCCAGTATCCACAAACCAAAAATTGAACGAGCGCATAGAGCCAGCAGACCCAAGCCCAAAGAAAATGAACCCCCCAGAGCCATAATCATAAAATTTTTGGAATTCCAGCAAAAAGAAAAAATCCTAAGACTGGCCCGGGGTAATAAATCTTTGGAGTATAACGGTCTCAAAATAAAGCTGTTCCCAGACTACGCAGGAGAGACAATGAACAAACGCAGAAAATGGGCAAAGTATTTTATAGAATTAAATCAAAAGGAGTTGAAACCTCAGCTGTGGTTCCCTGCAAGGATGACTATTCTCTGGAAGGGCAAGAGAAAGATATTCCTGGAGCCAAGCGAGCTAGAAGGATTTTTGGCTAAGCAAGGTCGTGATCAGGAACCTACTACTTGAAAAACAAAGTCTATACTTCGGAGTAAAGGACAAAAAGTGGACAGGTTTTTCACAATGTGCTTAAATTATGAGCATGAAACAAGGTGATTTTATAGATATAAGTAACAGACTCTGTGTTAAGAAATTGCATAAGGTGTTAATGTTTTCAGTAATATTAAATAATAATATGAAATGGGTTTATATGAAATTTAGGAAGGGGCTAAAACCCTTAAATAAAGTAAAAAATAAAAAAAAGGGGGGGGGAGCGGAGAGGGAGATATAAGGTAAAAAAGCCTTAAAGTAAATTACAAAAGAGAATCAGTTCCCCCAATAGAGAGAATTACTCTCACTACAGTTGTGAATGTATATAGTTTGTTAATAGTTAGAACGGGTCAGGTATTCAAGAAGGGAAAGCAGGAAAGAATAAGGAGATGCTTGGGGGGAAAAATTATTAAAATGTTATGGCAGTAGAGCTTAAGGTGATGACCCTAAATGTAAAGGGCCTAAACGAACCTATAAAATGCAAAAGAACTATGAAACTGATTAGGGATGAAGGAGCAGACCTGTGTTTTTTACAAGAAACTCACTTTAAGGAAAAAGATAGCCTAAGATTTAAAGATAAATACTTCAGTAAAATATATACCGCATGTGATCAGCAGGCAAAAAAAGCTGGAGTTCTAATTGGAATAAAAGCAAACAGGGCGTTCACGCTGGAGAATATCTATAAAGATGTAAAGGGAAGATGGCTTATTATAGTAGGAGAACTAGAAGGAAAAACTACAACGTTAGTCAATATATATGCCCCTAATAAAGACACGTATGAATTTGTCAGGAGCACACTACCCCTAATTGAAAAACACAGGAAAGGGAGATTAATCATACAGGGAGACTTTAATGCTAGCTGGACAGAAAGGGATCACTCCAAAAACAAACCCCCAAGGAAATGGCAACTAAACCTTGAGAGCCTGCTAAAGGCCTACGACCTAGTAGATCTGTGGAGGTACACACACCAAACAGAGAGAGATTACACATTTTACTCACCTGCACATAATACATATACCAGAATAGATTATTCCTTTATGTGCATGTCAGAGCTGCATGAATGTAGAACATGCAACATTAAGGCCAATATAATATCAGATCATGACTCAGTTATCACAGAAATAAAATGGATAGATGGGCCTACAGAGAAACGAAACAGCAACTGGCAGCTGTCCAGGGGCTGGCTAAAGAACCTGTTTTTCCTAGAGCAAACCCAAGAGGATCTCAAGGAATACTTTGAGCTTAATGTCAGTAGTGTAGACTCAATGGCCACGGTATGGGAGGCAGCAAAAGCAGTGATGCGAGGGAAAATGATGGCGTTAAAAGCAAAACTATGCAAGCAGAACAGGGAATACTTAAAGGAGTTATACAGGGAACTAAAGGCAGTGGAGGCATCGAATAAAACCAACCCCTCAAAACAAAAAGCAAGGAAAATTACAGCAATAAAAGAACAAATCAATCAGAAAGAGATAGAAAAAACCACAGCACAGCTCAAACGTATTAAAGGATTTTATTTTACTTATAGCAATAAAACAGGAAGGACATTAGCAAGATTAGTTAAAAAACAAAACAAAAAGTCCCGTATAAGCTCCCTTCAGTTGGCAGACGGGACTAGAATAGTAAAGGACGAGGAGATCCAGCAGGAGTTCTTCAAGTATTATCAGTCTTTATATGCATCTTCTAATCCAGATCCTAAAAAGATAACAGAATTTTTGAATAAATATAAGCTACCCAAACTAAATGCAGATCAAGTTCAGTTTCTAAATAATCCATTACAAAACGAGGAAATAGAAGGAATAATTAAGAATCTAAAGAACAATAAGGCAGCGGGTCCCGATGGACTGCCAGCAGAATTCTATAAAAAAACAGTAAAAATAGTGAGCCCCCATTTAACAGACACATATAATGAGATTCTAAAGACAGGAAGGCTCCCTAGTTCATTCTACGAGGCAAATATTACTTTGATCCCAAAACCAGATAGACCCAGGGATAAATGTGAAAATTACAGACCTATATCGCTCCTGAATGTAGATTTCAAAATATTTTCTAAGGCCCTGGCAAACAGATTAGCAGCGATTGTAAGAGAATTGATTCACCCAGACCAAGTGGGTTTTATTCCCACAAGGCAGGGACCTGACAATGTCCGTAGAGTAATCAACATAATGCATCGCCTTAGTAAAACGCAAGAACAAGCAGCGGTTATCATGCTCGATGCGGAGAAAGCCTTTGATAGGACAGAAATTAAATGTGTAGAGCAAATAATGAATGGCATGGGTTTTAGAGGGGCCTTTATTCAGTGGGTTAAAGCAATATATAAAGAACCAAAATCAAAATTAATAGTAAATAGTGGACTCTCAGAACCTTTTAATTTAGCTAGAGGAACAAGACAGGGATGCCCCCTCTCTCCTCTATTATTTGACTTAACTCTCGAAGTCCTAGCAATAGCAATAAGGCAAGATACTGAAATAAAGGGGATACAAATTAATGCTAGGGAACATAAATTAGCAATGTTCGCTGATGATACAGTGCTATTTATAGGGGACCCAATGACTTCCACTCCACCTCTATTGAAACTAATAAAAGAATTTGGAGATATATCGGGGTACAAAATAAATGAGTCAAAATCATATGCATTAATCTATGGGCAAAATGAGCAACAGAGACTAGATATCAAAACAATACTCCCGTATCCGGAGGAGAAAAAGGTAGTAAAATATCTTGGAGTAAGGATACCCAAACAGTTAAATCATATATATAAGGAAAATTTCCTAACCCTCCCACAACAACTAAGTAAAGAGGCAGTAGAGTGGAAAGATCTACCATGCTCATGGCTGGGACGGGTGAACCTGTTTAAAATGATACTACTCCCAAAGATTATCTACAAAATGCTAGCGCTGCCCATCCAGCTCCCAGAAAATTTCTTTAAAGAATGTGATAAGCTAATGAGAGAAATAATATGGAAAGGGAGTAGGCCGAGAGTCAACAAACAAACACTAATGAGGACAAAGGAAAAGGGGGGCATAAACCTCCCGGACATGCGCCTGTATCATAAGGCAGCAACACTAGGAGCTTTAAATAGCTGGTACCACCAGCCAGAGGAAGCAACATGGGCTGCAATGGAACAGCAGGCCTTGTCACAGCATAATCTAAAGAACATAATAGCAGATGAAGGTACTCCCAATAAAAAGGTATGGCAGGAGCACCCATTCGCGTGGGCCACATGGTCAGCCTGGCAGAGTATAATCAGAAAGATTAAAGTTAGCCCAAATCAATTCCCATACTCACCTATTGATCTCCTAAGCCTGAAAAAATATCGACAGGCCCAATATCTAAGGGAAAAATTGAAAGAGAAAGGATTAGTGAAAATCAGCCACATAATAAAGGATAAGGGAATATATAGCAGAAAAGAGTTAGAGAAGAAAATTGAATCGAGAATAGACCCATATGAATATATACAACTCAAACATGCACTAGTCAACACAAAGAAACAAAAGGAAAACTACATAAGAGAATCCACCACGATAGAGAAAGTATTATTTGAATGCACAAACATAAAAGGGAGATTAGCAAGAATATATAGAACATTAAAAGACATATGGTACCCCAAGAATCCCACATACATACAAAAATGGAGGGAGGAATTGAATATTGAAATAACAGAGGAGGAGGAAGCCGAGATTATTGATTATATGAATAATAATGCATCTTCATTAGAAATCAAAGAATGCCAAATTAAACTAACGACAAGATTTTATATGACACCAATGCAATTTAGGCATGTAGAGGGAGGGGGGAGAGGACTATGTTGGAGAGGCTGTGGGGAACTAGGAACACAGAGACATTGTTGGTGGGACTGCGACCGAGTACAGCCTCTATGGAGAGCAGTTTGGGGAAAAATGGAGGCCATGACAAAACTCACCGTGCCATATAGACCAGAGGTGGCTCTGCTGGGCCTATTTCCCGCTGTAGGGGCCCTGCGGAAACACCGAGACTCTTGCTCAGTTTTCATCCAGGCTGCAAAGAAGGTTATTGCGCTGCATTGGAAAGATCCAGAGGAATTGCCTGAAGGAGAGTGGATGAATAGACTGGTACCACCTTACAATGGAAACTATATCGGTGAACCTACTAGATAAGAAAGAGGCATATGCAGCAAGGTGGTTCCCGTGTGTATGTGTCATGACACAGGACAATCTGCCAGAAGACCAACGAGCATGTCTATTTGACTACTATATATGAGAAGGAACTAACAATACAGCATATGAATACTTACCTGAACCCAACAGTTATACAGTTAAAGTTTATGGTTATGAGTTTATATTTATATGATTACACTAGCGTGTACTAATGTATGTAAAGTTATATAAATAAAAGAAAATTGTTTAAAAAAATAAATAAATAAATAAATCATTCCCGTTATTAAGAGTCAATATAAGCACAACTGTCTCCTTGTACAGGCTTGATAGTAGAATCCTATTAAATAATTCTTCTATGAGCTACTGGCAGTGTTTATCCGTCGCTTGCAGCTTGTTCAGAATGTGGCAGCATGGCTGTTTACTGGTTTAGGCAGCCATGATCATATTACGCCCGCCCTGCATTCTCTGCATTGGCTGTCTCTAGAACAATCGATTGAGTTAAGATTGTGCTGCTGGTTTTCGGGGCCCTGAACTGTTTAGCCCCTGGCTAAACCTTCAGGAGCCTCGCACTGATGGGTATCTGACTTGGGAACCACCCGCTGTTTGTGGGTTCTGCTGTCGCACCTTAAGTAGGTGGGCATTCTTCTTCTTCGCTGCTGTGGCAGGCCCCTTGGTGTGGAACTTACTCCTCCTAGATGTCTGTTGCAGTTCCTCCCTCCTTACCTTTTTAAAAAGCACCTGAAAGTGTGTTTATTTTCTAGGTGCTTTTAGGCTCCACAGCTGGTTCCCTTAATGTACTTGGTCTTCCGTTTTTCCTTCCCATATTTTTTTTTTAAAAAACATTAATACTCTTTTAAATTACTTTGTTTTAAATTGTTTAGATTGTTTTTACTTTTATGTCATATGTATAATTATGTGAAGTGCTGTGAGTGTCATGTAGGCAGGAGGCACTATAAAAATAAAAATTGTTGTTAAATAATGTGTAGCATGATGATTCACTGGAAACAAAGGTAAGTCGATTCCTCTGTTCTAGAAAACACACAACACTGATTTTGATGGCTCCTGTTGTTCTGCTTAAGGCCCAAGGTGTCCTTTCCCTTTGTCTCTTTCAGTTTGTGCAGCAAATTCTTAAACTGTCTTTCCATTCATTGTTTCTATACTATAACCTCAAATGACCGCTTGATGGTTCATTCTATATGCCACAAGACATCTACCCAAATCTGAATTTTGTCTATCGTTTTCCAGGCATGTTTTCCATAAAGCCTGTGTGGATCCCTGGCTCAGTGATCACTGTACTTGTCCTATGTGTAAGCTGAATATTCTAAAGGCCCTGGGAATTGTGGTAAGTTATATAATTTCAATCTTTTTATTTTGTAGCTATTATGTCCCAGGTCTGCAAGTATCTTCTCCACGTTAAGCAGGTCATACAGTAAGGTATATGGTGGCATGGCAAGGTCTCACTTCAACATCATTTTGGACTTCTTTTTCCTTTGGTTTACATGTGACCTCTGGACTCCAGGTTTCCAGTCAGGATATCAGTCAGGATAGGCTGGTAGAGTGGTGGTATGCTTGGGGAATCTATTCCTCATCTGCTAATTGCTAGTTGATTCACAAAGGAATTCTACAGGTTGTCTTGGGATTTTTCCTTCTGGGGGAAGAGTTTGATTCTGTTTTTAAAGGGAAGAAGCAAGGGAGTTGAGGAAGGGTGAACTCCATTTATCAGATATACTCTTCCTTATCCCTTTATTTCTATGGCTGCTATCCAGTCAAACATGGCAAGAGAGAAATTGACCCAATATTCATAGCTATTTCCACTAAAGAAATTGTATAGAAATGTTTTCTTGAAATAACTGTAGATTGTACCTAGACTAGCATTCTTGAGTTGCTAAGGGAGGAAACTGTAAACTTTGAGATGCTTTGTGTTCTGCCTTGCTCAAGGGAGGAAACAGTAGACTTTGCCACCCTAGAGCAAGGCACAGCACAAAGAATCTGAGTCCAAAAAAGAAATTAGGCTTTTGTGTTCCATGGTAATAATCTTGCTTGCTGTTAAAAAGATACTGTGATGGTGCATTGGCTGAGTAACAACAGCAAGTACAATCCTTCTCCTGAAGCTTCATAATCTTTTCCAGACTCTTTGTATTAATGTACAAATGTATTCCCCTCCCCCCCTCAACTTTGCTACACAAAATATTTACAGCCAGTTTGGTGTAGTAGCTAGGTGCACAGTACCCAGACCAGGAAGTAGTGGGGAGGCCCCAGTTCAAGTCTCACCTTAGGCAGAAACTCACTAGGTGACCTGAGGCCAGTTACAATAATCTCTCAGCCTAACCCACCTCACAGGGTTGTTGTGAGGATTCAGAGTTGTGTTAATTAGTCCTGTGTGACATGCTCGGAGTGCCATGGCAGGGGTTTGCTATATTAAAATTATTATTAATATTACTACCTAAAGGCATAGAAGCTACTTTAGATCATACAGATAAGCTTTTATAGATACTTCAGTGGCGCTTGTATTTAGGGAAACTTTAAAAAAAAAAAAAATATGCACAGGTTGCAGGAATGTCAAAAGTGTGTGTGTGAGAGAGATTTTGTTCTTACAAGTGGCCAGAATATATAATACTTTTGGAAATACTGTTTTTCAGCCAAATGTGCCATGTACAGATAATGTAGCCTTTGACATGGAAAGGCTCACCAGAGGCCAACCAGGCAGCAGGCGATCGGGACTTGGTGACCTGAGTAATGACCACTCAGTCAGCTTAGAGCCGCTGCGCACTTCAGGAATGTCGCAGCTTCCACAGGATGGAGAGCTAACTCCAAGGGCAGGGGAAATCAACATTGCTGTAACAAGTAAGTCTGTTTGGCTTTAATCTGAGTTCCGTGGATTCCTTACTGTGACTGAGAGCAGACAACAAGCAACCTAGGAGCAGAGTGGCCCAGGAGCTAGTGAACAGGCATAGCAAACAGGGGAGTTTGCCAGGGAGTACTGCTGTGAGCAGGACCAAGAGAGGGTAAGTGGAGGTTTTGTTTGGGTGAGGGGTCTGTGTGTGCTTGTTGTCAGACAGGCCGTGTGGTCTGGGATGACTAGAGTGCTGAGAGGAGAGTGTTGCTTGACCTAGGCTTAACAAGGGGGAGGAGCTTGCTGAGTGTTGCTTAACGAAAGGAGCTAACTCCTGCTGACTCAGAGGCCAGGCCTCCAGAGTTCAGAAGGAGAGCAGACAGCCCAGGAGCTCGCGAACAGGCATAGCAAACAGGGGAGTTTGCCAGGGAGTTCGCCATGGGAAGGAGCCGTGGGTGGGACACCCTGGTGAGGTGAGAGCACTTGTGTAGGACAGTTAACTCACGTTCCATCATACATAATCGCATAACTAGTGCTAAGCCTAACGATCACCCTAAATAAGATGCAGACAGCAGTCCAGCAGTGGGATGGGGGTTATCCAGTCTTTTGCACTGAGTGTCACATGTATGACTATCTTCCTGTTGGAAAGAGGTCATATGTATGCACCCGGTGCAAAGAGCTCCTAGCTCTCAGAGAATGTGTACAGTCTCTGGAGGCTAGAGTGGCAGAGCTGGAGGAGTTGAGGCAGACAGAGGTTTATTGAGGAGTCCTTCAGGGACATAGTAGAACGGTCCTTCCTCCACTCTGGCAGCCCCTTTGCTGCTTTGGAGGGGCAAGGTCTCCAGGAAGGAGAGCATCAGACTGGAATGGTGAGAAGTGATCCTGTAACTGACCTGCGTTCCAGGTGATGCGTTATCCCCTCGCACTGAGGCTATTTCTCCAGAGTTGTGTGCCCAGAAGGGTGGGAATAGGACAGCTATGGTAGTTATGGATTTGATTATTAGGAATGTAGACAGCTGGGTTGCTGGTGGCTGTGAGGATCACATGGTAACTTGCCTGCCTGGTGCAAAGGTTGCGGACCTCACGCGACACGTAGACAGACTCCTAGGGAATGCTGGGGAGGAGCCTGTTGTCATGGTCCATGTAGGCACCAGTGGCATAGGTAGATGTAAGAGGGAGGTTCTGGAGACCAACTTTAGGCTGTAGACTAAAGTCCAGAACCTCCAGGGTAGCATTTTCGGAAGTGCTCCCCATTCCACATGCAGGACCCCAGAGGCAGGCTGAGCTCCAGAGTCTCAATGCGTGGATGAGACATTGGTGCAAGGAGGAAGGCTTTAGTTTTATTAGGAAATGGGGAGCCTTCTGTGGAAAGGAGAGCCTATACA
>QEPC01000541.1:1048241-1063885 GCA_003113815.1 Sphenodon punctatus
ACATTGAAGGAAATAAAGGGGGGAGGGAAGATAATAAAACTACACAAAATACAGAAATAGGTTATATGTAATACAGGCGACGGTTGTAAAGCCTGAAAATGAAAGAAATATTTGTGATATTTTGGAATGAATATAAATAAAGAAAACTATATTTTAAAAAAAAAAAAAAAAAAAGACCATTATACAAATATTCTTATCCTTAATGGTAAATTCACTTAAAACTTTACACAACAAAGATGGAGCGGATTTCAGTACAAATTGGATTTGGTAATGTACAAGAAGCCTGCTGGTCAAAATTCTTTAGCTGCTATTTTAAGAGAAGAAAATATTCCAAGGGAGTTACTCAAATGGTTAGTACCCTCATGCAAATTTCAGTAGTTAGGGAGGTCACTCCAGGCAAATGAGGGTCCCCTAAAGGACCAGATGCTGGGAGCCATGTGGCAAAAGCCAGCAGCCTAGGATGAGGAAGAGTGAAGGTGAGGAATAAATTGAGAGTGTTTGTGCCACTGACCTGGAGCAAGGATGGAGCTAGAAAGGGGCTGGTGATTGTGTATTACTGGGTTTATTTTGTGGTTCACTAAAAAAGCAACAATTAGCATTGGTATTTAGACAGTTTGTTCATTAGTGTGTTGTATCTGGAAATTAGTGTCCAGCCCTAGAAATTCAAAACAATAATAGCCTGAATGTTTGTTATGAACTTTCTCATATCTTTTGAGTTTGAGGTCTCCAAACACGGTATAGCCTGAATGTGCCAAAATGCCAGAAGACTGTTGTTGGAATTTTTAAGCAAACTGTTTGCAAAGCCCTCTCTGTTGGTTCCTGGGGCTGCTGACGTATATGAACAAAACCCTCTGGATACTTACAGGCAGAATGTGGTGATATGTTCTACTACAGTAGAATTCTGTTTTGATGTTTGGGTAGGTGTTTCTTCTGACTGCATCACAGAACTTAAAACCCACTTTGAAAGGCAAAAGTTAATTATCTTGTACTTCCTTTATTTTATTTATTATTATTATTATTATTATTATTATTATTATTTCAAACATTTTTATCCTGCCCCTCTTGCCCAAAAGTGACTCAAAGTGTCTCACAATAAATTAAAAATACAAAAAATAAACATCAATATAAATACATAACAATTTAAAAATTCATATCCATTTGTAAAAAGGCTCCACCCAAACGCCTGGCGGAAGAGCCAGGTCTTACAGCTTCGCCGGAAGGCAAGGAGATTTGGGCTGAGGTGGATCTCCACCAGGAAAGCATTCCAAAACGACAGCGCAGCCACCAAAAATGCCCTCCTGCCTGTACGAACTCACTGAAAAAAACGAGACCTCCAGGAGGGCACTCGCGGATGGCCGTAGGGGCCACCCAGGGGTGATGCGATCTTTCAGATAAGCAGGACCTAGACCATTAAGGGCTTTAAAGGTTAAAACCAGCACCTTGAATTTGGCTCGGAAGACAATAGGCAGCCAGTGCAGTGCTTGGAGCACTGATGTAATGTGCTCCCTGCGGCCTGTCACTGTCAAGAGACAGGCCGCAGCATTCTACACCAGCTGCAGCTTCCAAACTGTCACCAAGGGCAGCCCCACGTAGAGTGCATTGCAATAGTCTAGTCTCGAGGTGACGAATGCATGATGAGGGTGGTACGGTCTGAGACATGGGCAGAGTGATAAACATCCACCCAGCTATGGTTTCATTAAGGATACTGTCTGAATTCTTATAAATATGATTGCTAGGAGACTTTTCCATAAAATGTGGCTCACATAGCAACTGCTAAGTCGCTGCATGGTCATACATCTGTCTTCCTCATATAGCAAGCAGCTACTCTTTCAGCCTTGCCCACCAGCTATATCTACATTGCATCCTGGGATGGTATTCCAGCATGAATTGTTTTCGAATGGAGTGTAGAAGGTCGTAGCTGAAGCTCTTGCCTGAGGGACTGGCTGCTCATGGCAACCCAATAATCACCCTTTGCTACTGAATTCTTCTAAATATAACCATTGCTGTTGGACAATTTGTCAAGTAGCTTGCTCTTCTAATTTAAAACCCAGCCTTTTTATTTGCCAAGTTAAGGTTTGTTGCAAACAGTCTGCACAAAGATTAAAATGAGAGCTAAGTCTATTCTTTCTCGTGGAGTGTTTAATTGAGACAAAGCCTTTCAATAAATCTGTCATAGGAACATAAGATCTGATAGCAAATCAAGCTTGTCATGAAAACCTTTCCTTTCCTAATTTTTCCATCAGATATACTAGTATTTATAAGTGTGCTGCTCAGTCTAAACTCCAGGGCCAATTAATTAGCAAGATCCATAGGCCACATCCTGTATCCACCAGCTACTTGCACATCCATTTGACTGTCTTGAATGCAGGTTAAACCTGGATTTAGTTTGTCATGAGTGAAAAGGCTGAACATTACCCAAAGCCTGTTTTAAGTCTACATGCTTCTACTGCTCAACTTTTCTTCAAGCAAGCAATTAAGTCTTGTATCTGTTTCTTGTTGCTGTACCTGATTTTCAATGATGGAAAAAGGAGAAACATAAGCAAAAGCTTATTCTGATGATGGTTGCACAATAGTCCTTTTAAAAAACTTTTCAGGATTTGGATTTTATGTACACTCCACATGTTTCCACGGTATAACCAAGTTAAACCTAAGATGATATAGGCCCTTTTTACATGGACAGAGGTAGGTGGGGGGATGGGGTGTGTGGCCATGGTGGGTGGAGGTGGCACAGACACACACCTCCACCCACAGAGTCGCCTCTGGTTTTCTGGAGGGGTTCGTGGGTGGAGATGGGTGCGAGATGGATGGAGGTGGGTGGTGCGGGGGAGCGCGCATGCACCCCCACCCATCCCACTCGGTGTTCACACAGGCGAACACCGAGGGGACACCCTTCCCCCCCCCCCAGCCCACCACCCGCTGTTTACACGGAAGCCACCCGCCTGAACACTGAGCGGGGGGGCGCTGTCTGTAAAAATGGCCATATATTCTTTCATTGCTAGAGAGAGATGCAGATACAGCAGTGACAGAGGGGAGAGTGTCTGCTGACTAACACATTGAACATACTTTTTAAAAAAAAAATAATCACAGTCAAGGATCATTTACTTTTTAAATTATTTTGTTTTTTTATCAGTTGAAACTGAAATCTGTTTCTTTCCGAATACGAGTTCCCTCCATTATGTGGCAAGCAGGGCTTTAGTACTGAGCTGATGGCACTGAACTTTGTTCAAATGAAGATACCATTTGCTTTGAATAGGAGATACAAAGAATGTAAGCCCCAGGGATCGGTATTGGGACCGGTGCTGTTAGGATGGTGCGCCCTCGAAGGCTGATGGAACCGCAGCAGTTCCAGGAGGCTCTGAGAGAAATAACCCTGGACCCTGGCAGTCAATCGATGAGCTGGTACAGCATTGGAACATCTTGCTGGGGGAAGCCATTGACAGGGTGGCTCTGAGGCGTCTACTGTCTCCGTCCCGTCACCGCAGGGCCCTTTGGTTTACTGAGGGGCTGCAGTGTATGAAACAGGTAGGTAGGAGACTAGAGCAATGCTGGCGTCGGACTCGCTCTGAATCTGATCGACTTCTCCATAGCACCCACTTGCGGTCCTACGTTGAGGCTGTGAGGACGGCAAAGAAGGAGTTATTTGCTGCCCTCATAGCATCTGTGAAGTCGCGTCCAGCGGAGCTATTCTGGGTGGTGCGGGGGCTGGTCAGTCCAGCCTCCCTCCGCCTGGACGGGGACTTGTCCCAGGCCGGCTGTGAGGAGTTTGTCACCTACTTCGCAGACAAGATCGCTCCGATCCAGAGTAACTTTGACACTGGATTGGAAGCAGTAAGCGAGGGGCACGAGGTTATGGAAGCCCCGTCTGGTCGATCTTTCTGGGATGAGTTTCAGGAAGTGACGCCAGCCGATGCGGTGAATGTCCTGGGGTCTGTTAGAGCCACAAGTTGTGAATTAGATCCGTGCCCGTCCTGGTTGGTGAAAGCCTCCAGGGAGACTTTGGGGACGGTGCTGGAGAGGGTAGTGAACGCGTCCCTTCGGCAGGGGAGGTTGTCGCCCAGTCTCAAGGAGCATGTGGACGCACTCGCCAGCTACCGCCCCATCTCTAATCTTCCCTTTTTAGGGAAGATTATTGAACGGGCAGTGGCACTGCAGCTCCAGGCGTATTTGGACAGCATCGGTTTCCTTGACCCTTTTCGATCTGGGTTCCGCCCCGGCTATGGTACTGAGACGGCATTGGTGGCCTTGGTAGATGATCTCCGCCGGAAGATGGATGCAGGATGTTCGACCCTTTTGATCCTGCTAGATCTCTCGACCGCTTTTGATATCGTGGACCATGGGCTGCTGTTGAGACGGCTGCGAGACTTGGGGGTTCTGGATGGAACTGTCCTTGGATAGTTCCACTCATTCCTCTCGGGTAGAAGCCAGCGGGTGGTGCTGGGGGCTGAAACACCTAGCCCCTGGGCCTTGACCCGCGGCGTTCCGCAGGGTTCCATTCTGTCTCCACTATTATTTAATGTGTATATGCAGCCCCTGGGGGAGATCGTGAGAGGGTTCGGGGTGCAATGTCACCAATATGCTGATGATACTCAGCTGTACCTCTCATTTTCAACTGACCCAGGTCCTGCTGTCTCGTTACTCTTCCAGCGTTCGGAGGCCGTGGCGGATTGGATGCGGCAGAGCAGACTGAAGCTCAATCCCGATAAGACGGAGGTGATGGTGGTGAGAAGGGCGGGGGAGGTGCTGGCCCCCCTCATAGGGAGGGTTCGCCTGCCTGTTGCTCTTCAGGTTCGGAGTCTGGGGGTGGCTCTGGATTCGGGCCTCTGTCTGAATCGGCAGGTGGAGACACGATCTGACCATTCTCATCCATGCCTTCCATCACCTCAAGACTAGACTACTGCAACACACTCTACGTGGGGCTTCCCTTGTTTCTGGTTCAGAGGCTGCAGCTAGTGCAGAATGCAGCAGCCCATCTCATGACTGGGATGGGGCAGCGTGAGCACATAACACCAGTGCTCTGCTCTCTGCACTGGCTGCCTATAGCCTACCGAGCCAGATTCAAGGTGTTAGTATTGATTTACAAAGCCCTGCATGGTCTGGGCCCCTCATATCTTGGGGACCGCCTTGCCCTCCGTGCCTCAGAGCAATCCCTTCGGTCCACCGGGGGCGCCTTTCTGGAGGTCGGGGGGGCACAATGGAGAGGTCGTTCTCGGTGGCCGGGCCACGGTTATGGAATTCCCTCCCGGAGGAGGCTCGCCTGGCCCCCGGGCCTGTTGGCCTTTCGACGTGTCTGTAAGACTTGACTGTTCATCCAGGCCTTCGGAGGGGAGGGTGTGGGGTTGGGATAGGGGGGCGGGGGTTGGTTTTTAGTGATGTTCTTAAATTGCTGGGGGTTAATTTATTGTTTTTTATTGTTATATTGGATTTTATAATATTGTACGCCGCCCTGAGATGCCGTGGGCATGAGGGGACGGCTAACAAATGGAAATAAATAAATAAATAAATGTATTCATTAATGATCTGGAAAAGGGCAGTAAGAGTGAGGTGATCAGATTTGCAGATGACACCAAGTTATTCAAGGTAGTTAAAACATGAGCAGACTGTGAAGAACTGCAACAGGATCTTACGAGACTGGGTGCCTGGGCATCTAAATGATAGATGAGATTTAATGTGGACAAGTGCAAAGTGATGCACATAGGGGAAAAATAACCCAAACTAGGAGTACACAGTGCTGGGTACTAAGCTAGGAGTTACCACTCAGGAAAAGGAACTGGGAGTGATTGTGAACAATACACTGAAATCTTCAGCCCGATTTACAGTAGCAGTTAAAAAAGCAAACAATGTTTGGAGTTATTCGCAAAGGGATATTGAATAAAACTGAGGATGTCATAATGCCTCTATACAAATCAGTGGTGCGACCGCACCTGGAATATTGTGTGCAGTTCTGGTTGCCCCATCTCAAAGACATAGCTGAACTAGAAAAGGTACAGAGAAGGGTAACAAGAATGATAAAGGCAATGGAATGGCTTCCGTACAAAGAGAGGCTTGACAAGCTGGGTCTCTTCAGCTTAGAGAAGAGAAGACTGAGAGGGGACATGATAGAGGTTTATAAAATCTTGAGTGGTATGGAATGAGTAGATAGGGAACGGTTATTTACCCTCTCAAATAGTACTAGAACTAGGGAACACTCCATGAAACTAGCTTCTGGCAGATTTAAAACAAATAAAAGGAAGTACTTTTTCACTCAACACATAATTAACCTATGGAATTTGTTGCCAGAAAACGTTGTTAGGGTCAGTAGTATAGCTGGGTTTTAAAAAGGACTGGATAGGTTCTTAGAGAGTAAGTCCATTAATGGCTATTAACCAAGTAGCTTACGGGATGAACTTCTTACTGTTGGAGCTGGGGGTGAACAACAGGGAATGGACTGCCCATTTTAACTGTTGATTCTTCTCCCATGCGATCAAGATTGGCCACTGTCGGAGGACAGGATGCTGGGCTTGATGGACCGTTGGTCTGACTCAGTATGGCACTATTTATGCTCTTATGATTTTATAATTGTGTGTGTATGTAGGGCATGTGTGCATGTATATACATACATATATGCACATATAGATGACAAGTCTTGCGTTGAGTCATCCTACGTTGACTGTGTCCTTTACTGTGTTCAAAAAAATAAAGAGAAATATTCATTTACAACTTCCTTGTTGCATTTCTACATTGTGAACCTTCTTTTGCACTAATCTTTGATCTCAGCCAAGAGATACTGTTGCACGATGCTTTTTTCCTCCCACACCCTTTCTCTGCGTCGTCTCTGCTAGCTTTCTGCAATCCGTATCTCTGTGACTAACATCCTTCTGCTTCTCTTCCTGGTGCCAATCATGGCTTAGAACCCTGTTGTCTTCCACCTTTGGCATTTGAGGAAAATGTTGACATCGATATGACATAAGCCTTCTTCTCCCACGAGTGATTTGCTCCCTTTCCTTTGTCAACAGAAGAATGGTTTATTATTGCCAGTTTTGGCCTCCTCAGCGCCCTCACACTCTGCTACATGATCATCAAAGCCACAGCTAGCTTGAATGCTAACGAGTAAGTAAATGTTCAGGTGTGTGTGTATTTTTGGTGCATGTGTCGCAGATACCGCTGGGAAGAAATGACAGGAGTGGAAGAATAGGAGAAATGAGGTTTTCAAAGTGTGAGTGCCTTTTTTCTCACTCTTACGTATAAGATGCTAGTGGGTTGTTTTCAGATGAAACCTGTACATCTGACTGAATTGTCTGATAACTTTCCTTACAAAGGGGACGAGCAAAAAGTGTAACAGAGTATAGGAGACTAGCTTTTGTATTGATTTGCTCTGCTGATGCTTAAATGTTAAGCTTTTACCTTTTAGTTCTCTGGTTCAAAATTAGCCTGAATACGACCAGGGTCTTTACGAACTGTTCACTTGGGCTGAGAGTGGGAGGCATATTCACTGCTGCTCCTTGCACTGCACTTACCCAGTGGATAGAGCTTTCACTTTGCCTACTTGGTGCCTTTTTATAAAGAGCTGCAGCCCAAGACCTCCTTGCTACTAATAATACTGAATGGATTTCCCTGCACACAGGCTGCTCCAGATGTGATTTTGGGCCATGATTTTGGAAGAAATTTGAGTGTGGGCAAATGCTTGCCTACCTTGAAAAATTGTTACCAAGGAAGATATCTTACAGTTTGCACATCCTGTCCAGTATTGTATAGACCAGGGGTTCTCATCTTTTTATAGTAACAAGCACTGAAGTTACGTAAACGACTACTTGGGAGTACTGCATAATTTGCATTATTTATTATTTGCATAGATTAAATCTCCCCTTGGCAATTCTATTTAATTCAATCCAAAGGAGGACTGTTTCCAAGTGTTCCCAAACTCTACTGACAGGTGGCTTGGGGAGCATTTTCACTCATTGCCTGAGCACTCGGTGCTCCTGAGCACCAGGTTGCGAATTCTTGGTATAGACAAATTAGGCGTGCACAAATGTATGGAGAATCAGTTGCTGAAAATCCAGGGTCTTTACTTTTCATTAGGGGAGTCACGTTTCCCCCCTTTTGTCTCTTTAATTCCTTGGCTAGCTCATTTTCCTTTATTATCCTTAAATGCTGAAAACTGGGTGAGATTTAAAGAGCTTTTCCAGTTTAAGAGTAAGAGTGCTACAAGTACAGGCTCCTTTTTCAGTTGCTGGGTGGAGGAAGCAAAGAATTTTTCAGCTCTTCAACAGCTCTGGAAATAAAAGAACAGAATTCAGTAAGATTAAAGGTACAGATTGAAGTAGCAAGTCAGTGGGCAAAAGCATTAGATGTGAGACAGTGATGGAAGATGGTGTTATAAAGAAGTTAGAAAAACTCGCAGTGTTCTATGGAGAATGGAAGTCAATACCCTGGAGCCCTGCACCTGTGAAAAGTGAACGTTTTCCATTGGATGGCCCCAGATATAAAATACATTGGACAAGAATCACATTATAGCAAATCTGGTTCAGGAAGGAAAGGCATAATGGATTCTGTGGGTCAATACTGTTGACCCTTTTTTCCCCGTTCACTTTAATTATCACCTATTGATTACTGCTGAGGTTTGTAAACTTTTCACTCTTGCCCTATTTATTCTACTAAATATTGATTCTGTAGGTCTAGTGATTCTTTAGGTCTGAGCAGAAAGTGTTTAGAGGTATTACTAGACAATCCAGGAGCCTGTTTCATCTTTTGTAGATGCCTTGGTATTATAGCTGGTTTATCAGGGTGCTGGAGATGTTGTCAACCATGTTTTAATTTTATTGTTTAACAGTTTGTTAGTGTGAGAGGAAAAAAAGGTTGAAAAAGAGGAGGAAGGAGTCATGGGTGCATATTTCTGGGCCTGCCTTGTGTGTTAGATCCATTATCATCCCAAATGCTCCTAGAAGCAGGGCTGATCCAGTTTCTGGAACTGGCCCCTGCAGCTGCTAATCTTTGTCTTGCTGATGATGCGCTTTTGGTTGCAGTTCTTCTTCTCATTAAGTGACAGGAAGTGCCATATTGCATTTCACATACTAATCCTTGTCACTAATTTTTACAAGAAGCTAGCTGCTGTATGAATAAGCCCTTCATACCTAAATATATGTGACACAGGCAATATCAAGTGCGGTAGCAGCAGCCAGAGTGAAAGTTAACAAGTTTTTTTGGGGGGGTTTAAATAGACATTTTGGGGGGAGAAGATAGATGCACATTTTTGTCCTCCTTCCATTCCCACTTAAGTCTGATTCTCCTTTTGCTCCATTCTGCCTCAAATCTCTCTGGCTTCCTACAGGACTCCAGTAGAGTCTACGTAGCTTTCAACTGTGCTGCTAAACTAGGCTACCTTTTTTTCAAGTTTCTCCACATTGGTGGTGGTGAGTGCCTGAAGACAATTTTGTAGCTGGGCAGGTGGTTATGTTTTTGTGGGGAACTAAAATCCCTCATATTTTGTTTAGCTGTATATAATTAATTGCTCTTAACTTTCATTTTGGGCAATTTTCTAGTTGAGTATTATCAGTATTAACTTGAACTAATATTTTCCTTTTCTTTCTTTAATCCCACAGGGCAGAATGGTATTGAAGAAAACACATTCTAACCGAATGCCTTGGAGGCAGACATTTATTTTTATGCATCATTTATCAATCATGTAACCCAAGCAGTTATATTTAGTACATTTTATTTTTCATAAAATTTGCTAATGCCAAAGCTTTGTATTAAGAACAAATAAAGAAACAATAAACTTTAATTACAAAACTTTAGTCTGAGGCTGGATTTCATTTTCTACAAACTTCCACTATATCAAAGACTTTATCTTTAGTCAGAAGGAGAAGCAGAGCAGCACCTTAGAGACTAACTGACATAGAGAGGCATACGCTTTCACAGGCAACAGCCTGCTTTGTCAGGTGCTTTGAAATGAACCGTGAGGCCTAAATGGCGGAAACATGGCATGAAGTATGAAGAAGCTATGTGAAGGTGAGACAGGGGGAGGAGTAAATCTACCAGGGTAATGTGAGAAGACTCTCTAATCCTGGTTAGGGCCCAGCTTAACGCAGTCAACTTCGCTGATTGCTTGTTCAGCTACCTCACTTTGAGATCTGCTCCTGAAGCTTTTTAAAATCTAAGCATAGGCAATTAGTGTTAAGGCACAGGTTTTTGTGTAGTGGTGTCGATGTCTCTAGTGAGAGCTTTCAGTATGATATTCTATTAAAATAGTTCCTCCTCAGGAATCATTGAATACTCTTTTTCACTTTTCCACTTGAATTTCTCTTATTTTTTTCTTTTGAACACACCCAAGCGAACAAATGACAGTTCCATAAGATGCTGTTTCTTAATCGTGGAGAGAAAGTAGTTCAGATGATATCTTTTATTGAGCCAGCATCTGTTGATAGGAATATGCAAGTTTTTAGGCCACACAGGGCTCTTCCTCAGGTAAATAAAAAGTCACTTAGTGTCACAAATCATAGGGTAAAGGTCATTAAAGAGGCTTGCAGTCTGGTTTGTGAAATGGACAAATTCTGCTGAGCATACCCAGATATTTGGAGGATGTGTGTGAACTCGCATTTGGATATTCGTTAGGACTGAAACAAGAAGCATTTTAGCTTCTTGCAAGAAATGCCAAGAATCTGAGAATTCGCTGAGATATCAATCCTGATACAAATTTTCTGTATTTCTAGGTGTTAAAACATTTTTTTTAAATCACTGTGCACGTGCAAAATGGCCACCAGGCCATTCTGCGTATGCACAGCCATTTTCTAAAATGGTGACTGCATTGTTGCTACCATTTTGGAAAAGGGCAGCTGGTCTATACATGCACAAAATGGCCACTTCACATGCACAGGCCTGCTGCTCTTTGCCAAAATGGCGGCAGCACTGCCACTCCCATTTTGGAACAGGGTTGTACATGCACGCAGAATGGCCCAGTGGTCATTTTGCACATGTGCAGTGGGCTCAATCCAGTGCCCCACGGACTGTGTGCACACGCAAACTGCACAGATCCGCACTGCAAGCACATTGTGCCCTGCGGAAACTCCACATGCACACACACGCAGTCTGCAGGATATTGGATTACGCCCAGTGACTTCTTTTTAAAAAAAAATCTGTTTACATTGAAAATTAAGCCTAGATGCTGCCAGTTCTGAGTTTGTTCTGGGTTCCCAGAACAAACAGAACCGGCATTCTCAACAAGAGAGGTAAAAAACAGAGCATGAACTTTCAGCCCTAATATTCTTTAAGCAAATTCCTTAACCAAATTTGGTTTGTCAACTTCCAATTGCAAGATCCATTTAGTCCCAACTCTGACACGTCTTCCCCTGCCACTTATACAGTTTCTCTTTCCTTGGGTGGTCTCCTGGCCTCAGGTACATTTTATTCATCTAAGGAGCACTTAACTCAGTTTTAAAATGTGTGTGTTGTCTTTTTGTATTGGATATTGAACTCTGGTTCACGGCCAAAGACTAATGTCTGAGTTAGTGTGGATGCTGAAGTGGACTGCAGGAGGGAAAAAAATGTTTTAAGCCGATTGAAGCTAGAACCTGTTGAGTGGGGGAGAGGGTGTTAATAATATCAAGATTTAACTTCTTAATCATAGTACTATTTTGAATTAAAAGGTATTAGTTTATATTTCCAGCAACAAAGTGCAGCATTTTTCCTATGGCAGGTTTTACTCTTTAAAATGTGCTGGGAATGGGAATTTCTTTCTTATGTATATGCACTTTTGGAATTCAGGAAGGCAGCCAAAACCTACATTAAAATAGTTTCTTAATTTGTAGTTGTCAAGGAATCTTCAGCTGAGGAGGCAGCTTTTACAATCAGAAGTGAAGTGTGTGATAGTTTCAATAATTCTTAATAGATTTTTTTTTAAGTGTCCTTGTGAAATGTTGAGAAACACAATCATAAGCAGTGAATCAACTTTAGGAAAGCTTAGAACCCCAGCTGCATATTGTCGCCAAGATGAAATAATGAAGTGCAGTATGAGATAGCACAGACAATTCAAGGAAGATTTCTTTGTTTCCTCCATCCTCTTCCTAACAGTGTAAGGTAATTGAAGTGGCAAGTAAGATATCAGAGCTTACATGCTCAAAGCAAAGGTGCACCAGCTAATTTCACCATTGTAAGCAGTACACTGAAAGAAGAACATGCCATTTGGCAAGGTGTTTGTCCTGTTTCAAAATATTGCTGTAGCAACTGAGAGGAAATGCTGTCCTATTGCGCTGTCAGATGAGAACAGCAATGCAGTGCTACAGACTTAATCTGTGTAAAGGATTTATGCAAAAGAATTTCAAAATGTTCAACTTCTTACTCTTCCCAGTATGTGCACAATTCCCACAATATCTATGTGAGAGTAGGTGTTAACCGCATTATATAACTAGCAAAACAGAAATTGCTAGCAGTGCCAGGGTTAGGTAGTTCCAGGCTCCCAGTCCTGTGTTCAGTCTACTTAGACCTTAGTGCCTCTCAATGACAGTAAAGCACATACTCAGATGGAACTCTGACCAGTATGTCATGCAAGTGATCTGAGGAGATTTCTCAAGCACCTAATGGAAAGAGGACAAAAACGGCAGATTTTTGAGAGATTTTAAGGAAAGAGCAGAGAGTGGCAGATTATGGGGGAAAGGTACCAGAAGCTAGGACAGTGCTGACAAGTGTAAGGTAGGGAGCAAGTTGGAAAGAGGAGATGCTTTCTTACATAATTGGATGTTGAATATTTAGAAGAAACAAATGAGGAGAAAGTATGGGAATATGTGTGCAGAGGTAGCTTTGTCGCCAAATTAGGGCAAATGTGGATTACAACAAAATGAATTACTGCCGCATAATCAAATGTGATGCTATGGAAGGAAAAGCAGGAATATTACTAATTTCTTTTGGAAAGGAAGCTGAAATAGAAACTGAACTGTAGCCTGGTAGACACACTCCTTCAACAGGTCACAACTGTGGATGTTAATCCAAGGTGACATACTGAGTGAGTAAAATGAGCAATGTATTATGTGAAATAAGTGTATGTGGGCAGATTGCTCTTTTGAAGGCGAGTCATTTGCATGAGAGACATAAGTGAGAACGTGAAGCAAGAAATGAACACTCTGAACCCACAAAGAATTCTAGCTCCTATTTTGCAAATCTCCCTCATAAATGTTTCTCTACCAGTTAGTCTGGGGACCAGGACCATCCATGTATGTATCTTGTGAGAGGTGCCACCTGGAATCCTACATTACGAACAGCCTGGGCCCAGGAAGTACCCTAATTCTCTGGGATTAGAGAGTAGAGTAAACTTTTCCAGCAAGGACTGTGTGTATTGTGACTGCACAATACCCCCAGTACAGTAAGGCTCTGATCATGACTAGGGCCTCTGGGTGTTACTTTAGTGTAAATATTAGAGACTATAAAGTAGATCCTTGTATTTGCATGCAAACTGAATCCTATAGCCCAATGTCCTTGAAGAGCTAAGACATGACCAAGAACGGACTGTATTTGTTCGTTGACAATTGCACCTGAATTGCAGAACTCCAGTTTGCTTTCCATGTCTGAATGAAAAAATGTTTCTGTGCCAACTTGTTTGCATAGATTTTGTCAGTAGCTGCACAATGAGGAGAGAGAAGATCACGCTTTCCTAAGTCTTCATTGGTGTGACTCTCTGAGGCTGTGCATGTTGCTGCTTGCTGGATATATATTCATGTTTGACAGCAATGAAGTTACAAATATTGCTGATGCCACTGTTCTAAAAAAATGCTGGCGTTGCTGCAGGGGGGTGGGATGGAGTGGGGATCACATTAGGCAAAGTGCCAGTGGTTCCTTTAAAACGTAACTTGGCTAACTATCCCAGAAAACTGGAACCAGCCAGAGTTTTATGTTAAGGTCTGGTATCAATGCAATAAGTAAATGTTGTCCCTATCTTCAAAAATGGGGAGGGGAGGAGAGAGGATCTGGGAAACTATAGACCAGGCAGCCTGACATCGATACATGGAAGATATTAGAACAGATTATAAAGCAGTCAATCGGTAAGCATCTAGAAAACAATACAGTGATTACTAGAAACCAGCATGGATTTGTTGAGAATAATTCATGCTACACTAATCTTATCTCCTTCTTGATCGAGTTACTAGTTTAGTACATCATGGGAATGTAAAATATCTTGATTTTAGCACAGCATTTGACATTCCCTCACAATATCCTTGTTGGCAAGGAGGTAAAATGTGAGCTAAATGATACTACCATTAGGTGGATTTACAGCTGGTTGAAGAACCATACTCAGAGCTCATCAATGGCTCCTCATTAATCTGGAGGGGAAGTATCAAGTGGGTGCCACAAGGCTCTGTCTTGCATCTGTATTAATGATTTGGATGAAGGAATAGAGGGAATGTTTTTCAAATCTGCACATGACACGAGACTGTCTGGGAGGGATAGCTAACACCTTAGAAAACAGAAATAAAATTTAAAATGATCTTTATAAGTTGGAAAACTGGACCGAAACTAACAAAATGAAATTCAACAAAGCAGGAGGGGACTAGGTATAAAATTAGTAAATAAAATTAAATAAATAAATGTAAAGTTCTGCCTTTAGGCAAGAAGAATCAAATGTACACGTATTGGATGCGTGATACCTGGCTTGGCAGTAGTACATGTGAAAAGGATCTTGGGATTATAGTTGATCACAAACTGAACATGTCAGCAGTGTAATACAGCTGCAAAAAAACGCTAATGCAATTTTAGGTTTCATTTCCAGAAGCATAGTCTCCAAGTCATGAAAAGTAATATTTATTGTTCCACTGTTCTGCACTGCTCAGATCTCATCTGGAGTACTGTGTCCAGTTCTGGGTGCTACACTATAAGAAGGTCGTCAACAAATTTGAACTGGTTCAGAGGACGACATCAAAGATGATCAGGGGTCTGGAAACCAAGTCCTATGAGGAAAGGTTGAAGGAGCTGGATATTTCTAGCCTAGAGAAGATTAAGAAGAGACATGACAGAGGTCTTCAAATACCTGAAGGGTAGCCTGTCGCACAGAAGATGGCAAAGACTTGTTCTCTGTCGTCCCTGAGGGCAAAATTGGAAATAATGGGCTCAAATGACAAGGAAGCAGATTTTGGTTAAACGTTAGGAAGAACTTCCTAATAGTAGGAGCTGTTCAACAGTGGAACAAATTGGCTAGGGAGAAGTTGGGCTCTCCTTCGCTGGAGGTTTTCAAACGGACTGGACAGTCATCCGTCGGGAATGCTGTAGCTATGGATTTCTTTCATTGAGCAGGGGGTTGGACTAGATGTCCTCTGAGGTACCTTCCAGCTCTGATTCTTTGATAAACATGGTTCATTAAACTAAAACTAAGGGTCGCACGGGCACACGGGGAGTGAGGCGGTCCCGCAGATAGGCAGGGCCCAGGCCGTGAAGGGCTTTAAAGGTTAAAACCAGCACCTTGAACCGGGCCTGGTACTTTATAGGCAACCAGTGCAGAGCCCGGAGCACTGGTGTCATGTGCTCCCTGCAACCCACCCCTGTAAGGAGACGGGCTGCAGCATTCTGCACCAGCTGCAGCCTCCGGACCAGCTTCTCGGGCAGCCCCACGTAGAGCGCGTTGCAGTAATCCAGCCTCGAGGTGATGAAGGCATGGATGACAGTGGCAAGGTCAGAGTCTGAGAGATACG
>QEPC01000541.1:1063985-1088333 GCA_003113815.1 Sphenodon punctatus
CGATCTCCCCTAACGGCTGCATATAGATGTTAAACAAGAGGGGGAACAGAATGGCACCCTGCGGGACTCCACACGTGAGGTCCCGGGGGGGGGGGGAGAAGACGTACACTCCCCCAAGACCACCCAATGAGTTCTCCCAGACAGGAACGAACGAAAGCAGTCCAAGACCATTCCACTAATCCCGGCACGGTCCCACAGGTGAGTCACCAACACCTCATGATCGACTGTATCGAATGCAGCCAAAAGGTCTAGCAGGACCAGTAAGGTCTGACGACCCTGGTCCAACGCCAGACGGAGCTCGTCAACCAAGGCCACTAATGCCATCTCCGTACCGTACCCAGGCCGAAACCCAGACTGGGAGGGATCAAGGAAACCGGTGCAGTCCAGATGTTCCTGGAGCTGTCGTGCCACAGCCCGTTCAATAACCTTCCCTAAAAAGGCAGTGTAAGACATTTTTATTCAGCCAGGCATTTAATGAGCAGGGATAGATGGGTGGGTAGGGGGTGTTTTTTGTTTTTATGGGGTTTGTGTATTTTATGTGTGTAGATGTATTTTTTATGTACTGTGAGCCACTCTGAGCCTCAAAGGGTAGGGCAAGATATAAATCTAAATTAAATAAATAGTGTCATATGCCTGGTGCATTGTTGCCTGTAATTCTAAGGATTTTTATCTGGGACACAGGCAACGCCATTGTAAAGGTAGAATAACATTCGCATTACATTTTTAAAATCCCTCTTTGGTTTAGCCCGTCTGCATAGATGGTGCTAAAAGTGGTGAGAATGAATTATGAGTTAAAAGGGCAATGTTGGAACACTGCAGTCTGCACCTGGATGTAAACAGGCAGGCTTGCTAGAGGCAGGGTACTTTTCTTAGGAAGCAAGGAAACGTTGATGGCAGCAAAGAAGTGTAAAGCTTCTGTAAAAATAATCTGTCGTCGGATTACTTTTAAAAAAAATGTTTTAAAAAAATCCTTTGGGTAAAACAAAATTGAAAGCCTTATGCCTCTTGATTTAAAATCTCTTCACTGAATGTTAGAGCCAACGTTTCAGTAAACACAGAAAATGATTGCCTAGGGTGTCGACTTCCTAATCCCTTGCTTGATTTTGTGCAATAAAAACAAATAGAGCCTTCAGAATCCCCTTTGTTGTTGTTTCAGTGCTGGTTGCACAATATGTACATCAATGGCTCAGGAGAGACGGGGGAAATAAAGCGTTCAGTATCCATCATACATTTCGGCAACCTTGTAACAGGGAGCATAGCGTTCTCAAAATCTACATGTTCCTGATGCGGAGAAAATCTGCATGTTCCAGGCAGGATGCAAAGCACATGAGGCAGGAGCATCCTGATATCAATTTTATTCCCTAGTAGTTCATAAACAGGCATTTCCCAGTGGAGTTCAAGTCGGCATGGTTGTGATCTTTGTGTAAATCTGTTTCTATTCCACCCCAATGTGGCTTGGTTTATAACTTATACATAAAATACATGGATAATATGTATTTCAGACAGAGCCAGCAACCTGTCCCTATGGAACTCAGCTATTTGTATCATTCTCTCTGCAGCACATTTATGGGATTCAGAATACTTGCAAACACTTTCAACCACGTTCTCAGAAATGTTCAACTCACCAACTCTGTGTTGCTTTATGCTGAAAACATGAATTCAGGCTGTGGGGGCATAACGTTTGTTCATTGCAATCTGTTGCAGCCTTTAGCAGGTTTTTGTCCTACGTAGCCACTATGTGTCTCGTAAGCGGTCAGCTCAGGAACAGACTAGCAGGAAAAGGCTGCTGTGGGCCAGCATTCTGTGTTGTGTTGTCAGAGGAAACTCTACTAGTGTTCGCCCATTTTATTCCTGCTTTAGCCAATACTAGTGTTAGTCCTTTAGTCTGATGGGCACTTAGTTCATTTACACTTTGGCTTTAAAAGAAAACACCTTCCAAATTAGCAAACTACAGTTTTCGTTCTCTTTAATACAAAAGGAGAAATGTCTACTACTTTTTTTTTATTTTATTTTTTAAAAAGAGTAGCCATTATTAGTCTGTAGTTCTAAAAACAGCAAAAAAGAGTCTTGTGGCACCTTAAAGACTAACAAGAAAACTTCTTCGTTTTGGCGTGAACATCTGAGGAAACCAGGTCTTGCTGATGAAAGCCGCATGTCAAAATAAAAAAGTTTTTTGTTAGTCTTGAAGGTACCACAAGACACTCTCTTGCTACTTTCTTTAGGAGGCTTCTTGCAGTGGCCCTTTGTTATGAGACTGGGATTAGGGTAATAGTTTTCTTTCCTTCAATAATCTCTTTTCTTCCCTACCTTTTGAAATCTATATCCAAAGAATAAAACATGGGAATGTGATGTGCCTTCAGCTTCCAAGTGATGTAGCCACCGATAATTCAGAACAGCACCTTTGCATTGCTGAGATTAGGGGTCTCTGTGTTGTACTGAAAGAAATCCAACCAGTTGAGAGGGGATAACACACACACTGTGCTCTAGTTTAGTGCTTCTCAAACCAGTAAATGGGACCCAAGAGAACATATAAGATATTTGGGGGTGGGTGGGGGGGAAGGAACACAGTTCTCAAACCCCTAGTACAAATCTGCATGGAGTTTCCAAAGTGGTGAGTGAATAAGAGAAATGAGAGAAAAAGGAGAGATGAGGGCAAGGGCAGGTGGAAAGACCAAACTCTATGTCCCACTGTCCAGACTGACTTAGTGGATGAAATACATTTCTCTTCTAACAGAAAATGAGCCTACCGTTTACTAAACAACCTACAGCTGTCATAGGCTCTTGCCAGAACAGAAGGGAAGCAGCAGCAGGTTGTGGACACTGAAATCACAGCATGAGTAAGACCAGACACAGTGCCGATCACATCATGATGATGTCCAGGGACCTGTGTTCATTGTGTGTCCCCCGTTGCTGACAATGGGGAAAACTCAGTGAACATATATGCCTTCCTGTGTGCCAACTGCTGCTAGATTAGTTTTAAATGGAAGGTTATTTTCACAGGCATGTGGTGTTCCAGGTTGGAACTGAGGCAGGTGTAAGGGGGTGGGTAAAAATGTGGACAAGCTTTTACTTGGTCCGTCCCTCTAATGTTTCACAGCCTTGCGTATACTGTTCCTAACAAAGTTGCTTTCTTTGTTATGCCTTTTCTAGGTGGCCGCTTCTTTCACCGCAATTCTCTGTCTCCTCGGAGCCTTGGGGTCTTTGAGAATGAATTCTCTGCCATCGAACCTGCCTTGGACATATATGATGAGAACAAGACCTGAAGGGAGTCTGCATTATTGCTTTGGGCTCTTTTCCTTTACTTTTTGTTCTCATTCCTATTGTTGTGTAATTCTTCCATGGGCCTCCTTTGTCTGAACAACAGCTGCTTTATCCAGCACACACATACGGCTTATGGGCTGCAAAAGACGAAGCTCGACTGAGGCAGTTTCCAAGGATGTCTTCTGTGAATTGACAAAGTACGTGCCCCAAGCTAACCCTTGAAGGTTACTGAGTTACAAAGTGCAGTAAACTGTGCCAGCCAAGCAAAGTCTGCACAGGGGAGGTTTTGCCCTGACCCTCGGTGTTCGTTTTGTACTGCAGTTGCTGCTTGTGAACAGGCACATGCTGTTTCTTTCCATTTATCATTGCAACGATTGCAGGACTGTACCAGATAGTTACCTGCGGAAGGGGGTTGCAAGCTACAAAACACTCGATTTTCTCTTTTTTTTCCCTGCTGTAACTTATTCGGAAACATCCCCTTTCCAAATGGGCCTGCGGAATGCACTGACATCCCTACTTGGCATTTCACTGATGGTGGCAGAACAGGCCAGCATTACAGCAGCAAAGAGAAGCTCCATCTGCAGTGTGCACAAAAGAGTGCAGGTAGCCTAGACTTGGTTCAGCTTCCACTATTGATGAATCTGAATGAAAGCTGCTTATACAGAATGCAAATACAACTATTTCTAAACCTTGCTGCTAAGGGATTCTTTGACTACAAAGATGCTGCTGATGTTTAGAAGCCCAGTATATGACCATCCTTCAAATCATTGACTCTGCAAGAAATGTCCAGGAATCAAATTAATTACCTCTTTTTGTGTTTTGAAAAATCCATTTTCATTGAGCTTTGTCAAAAGCCAACATGTTGGTGGTTACACATGGAACAAGATATAAACTTCCTACTCTTTTCTCACACCAATACCTGCAACAGTTAAGTAACACAGAGTTTTCTAAAGCTTTGCCCTTTCCTGCTGACATCAATAATGTGAAGGCAGAAGAGTAAAGAGAGACAGCCACTACTTGGGGAAATCCATTCTTACCAGAGTGTGACAGAAGCAGTGGGGAAATAAATGTTTTTCAATATTTATTTCAGACTCCTAAGAGGGTGATGCAAAGATGAAAAGCAAGAGGAACAAGATTTGTATTATTTTTTAAGCCATCAACCGTGTTTTTAGAAAACCGATCTGGACAGTAAGACCAGAATGCATCTTTCCTTCCTGGATGCTTGCATACTTGTTGAAGTTTATCTACTGTCCTTGTTTCTCCCATTGCAGTCCGAATTACTTTAGAGGTAGAAAATTAGTTGTGCCCTTTGTAATGGGAACAAGCAGTTCAGACTCTAGCAATTTCAATTTTTAGAGTAAATAACTAGCCAGAAAGAGAGGTAAGAAATTCTGTCCTTGTACCTTGGTTGAACCTAAACCTCTTAAAGCAGCAACTGGGGAGACTTGCCCTCATTTTGTGCCGCCACCCTTCTCAACATCTATCCTGACTATAAGTGTGGGTGGCACAGCTGTGACATTGGTGAAGATGTTATAAATCAGCTCGATAAAATAAAGAAACGAGCTCTTTGACTTGTGCTGGTGAGACCGCTTCATTTAATTTCAGGTCATTCTTGACTGAGCGGTGCAGAGTTTAGAGAGTTAGCCCTTGCATCTCTTATCTGTACAATATTTGCCAAGTAAGTTTTACTATACACAACAAGTTGTGTTGTGTTTGTTTTTTAAGACATTTTAGAAAGCACAGTCTTAAAACAATTGAGCATGTGAAATGGAAGCCTGGTGGAGAATGTTAGTGATCAGCGGGTAAACAAAACAAGTCCAGCTATCAGCATTACTTGTTCTCTTTTTAAAGCAGAAAAATCCAGCAGATATTTATCAGGTTTGTGCAGTTTTGAAGCAGTTCTCTGCCAAGGCCCCTTGAACTGAATGGCTTTTCAAGTCTGACATTGAGTGCAGGCCTGGTGGCAGCCTTTCACAGAGGCTTAATTGGGCAGCTGCTGTTTCATCATTATATCATCATGATTGATTTATCTGGAGGTAGCAAATGGTGAGTTTCCCATGGCAGACAGCTGCGTGGTAGTAAAAATCCACATTTCTCAAGGGATTTCAAGTAGGCATTATAATAATAGTTGGAATACAATGGACTGCAACGGAGCTTCTCACAAGTTGTAGTTATCTCTACCTGCATCAGAGGGTGTTTGAAGCTACAGGTTTCACTTGGCAGGCTCAACCCCCTTGAAAGAGAGAGGCCAAACTGCTTCAAGCTGCAGCTTCTGCTGGTACAATTTACTCTGGTTTTAAGCATGGTTGTACTACACTGATGCAAACCAAATCATCAGTTCAGGATGACTTTACCTGCTGCTGGTACGAAGAGACAGAAGAACCAGCAGCTGAGCCCCTAACAGTTGCAGCTGGGGTGAATGCTTTGTGCAGATAAGGCAGTCTGCACAGTACTCAGAAGGGTGTGCAGTTCTTTCCTAGCTTTGAAAATCTCTTTCCTGTCATTCATTCCTAGCTTTAAAATCCAGTACCCCACTAAGCAGTAACAGCAAGAGGCAAATCTCATCGGTACATACAGGAGCTGACTTTTGGAAAGTAACTTTGATCCTCAGAGACCAGTGGTCCCTAATTGTGAATCTTCCTGGCACGCAAATGAGTGCCACCTTTCCTTTTCTAGAAGCCCATTTCCCTGCTCTGCTTTAGTAGACTTCAAATTCACATTCCCCTTAATGATTTGAATGAATAAGTTTATTTGATGTGTGGCCCAAGGCCATTGCATAGAAAAGCAAAAAAACCAAACAAACATAAAACATAGATACTTAAAACCAAGTAAAACAGGCCAATTGACCATCACAATATTTACAAACCTTACTTGCCTTTAATGATTTGTCTTGACATCAACAGATGTTTTATTAAAAGCTACATTGGTGCTAAAGCTAGTTATTAAATTAGTGGAAGGTTGTGTTGTGCTTAAATGCTTATAACTAACACCAGGCCCATACACCGGTCAAAAAACGGGGGTTCTTTTTATGTCCAATGAGGCACAGCTAGCAGCAGCTCTGCCACAAAGCTGTTGTCTCATAGAGCGCAGTGCAGGAAGCTAAGCCAGCGGTGGGTGAGCATCCATGGGACCCCATGCAATGACAGATGTCCCTGGTCATAACTCTCAAGACTGGTTGTGGGTGGGGGTGGAGAGGAAGTTGCGATCATTGACTATTTTTTTTTTCTTCTGCAGCAACAGTGTGTCACCATTACTCATTTTACTGTAGTAAAATGTACTTTCTCTGCCATGTATTTGGGAAGGAATTTTTTTCTCAGTAAACAGAGGATACATAGGTAAAAAACTGAATTTTACAAAAATCCCTTTTATCCTCAATGTGTCTGTTTTCTTATGTTATTCAGATGAATAATAGTGACTATTCATAATTATATTTTCCTCCATTTTGACAAACCCCCAATTTTCTGAAAGTTGTGAGTGTCTTTTTAACCTTTGTACTATTCAAAGATTCCTTTTATTCTTAAAGGGACACTCAGATTAAAACTGTCTCTTGACATGTTGCCAGTAGTAATGTAGAAAAGTGTGGACGAAATGGATGTAGTAGGGAGCCTAAAACAATAGCTCTGTGAGCAGACCCATTTGGGCAGCCAGAGCCATGTGAGCTACATGATTCTGTGGAATCTAGCTTTGTCTGTGATGCCACAAAATGGGTTTCTTTTTTGACAGGATCAGCAAAATGTTAGGGAGATAGTGATCACGTATTGATAAATGAGGGGCCTGCTGGGGTGTGTGATTAGGGCCCAACACACTCGTTCGTCTTCATCCAGTGCACATGTATTACTTATTACAGTGTACCAAATCACCACAAACTCTCTCTTCAGGCCCTCAACACATTGTGACTTTCTTCATTGGTAATGAAGCAAGCCATTTCCACAGCTACCCCTTTGTTTAGGAATACTACTCTGTGGGCCCAGCCTGGCCAACTTTCTATCATGGCCCCATTAGCCTTCCCGATCCTAGTAAGTCCTGCTTTGGTTTAGGGCCTTGGGGCAGACTTCTACGTATTTGCCTTCTGCAGCAAGCTCTCAGTCCCTGATGCAAGTCTTTCCCCTCACGAGCCTCCTGGGAACTCTTGTGACTAGGTAGTGCTGTCACCTGACCAGCAGCTTTCTTCCCTACTGTTAGCTAGGACCAACCAGTCTTCATGAATGGACTCTGCCATCTCAATTCATTATATGATGCAAGCGTTTGCCCCTGTGAGATTGGTTCCACAAGGCTTGTACCCTACAACTACTTATGGTACACCTCATTCCTAGCAGAGCCCCCAGTTGGTCTACTAAATTTAACTTCACCATGCAGATATGAAATATAATCTGGTAGTTCAAATGGCTCATCTTTGAGCATCCTCATTTCTTGAAGAAGGATTAGATGAAAGTTCATGAAAAACTCTACAAACTGGGGTATGAGAAACTCTAGAAATTGGGGTACTCTGGTCTTGCCTTTAAACCCTGACATATTCCAGGAAAGTATCCCTTAACTGGAAGCTAGAGAACTGACCAGACACACTTCAGTCTGTCTGTCTGTGAAATTGAAGATATAGTAAAATGACTGAATCAAGTTCTCCTTTTGCCTTGAGTTTAACTGGGATTTGATTAAACTTTCTATTCTCAGTATCAACAGGTTGAGTTGAAAATGGGTGATTTCAGACGATACGGGGCCCTTTGGCCCCGTACCGGAACCACCGGCTTCGTTCCCCGCCGGGGTCACCCCGTAACGGCACAACAGACGTGCCGGGGGGATCCCGGCGGGGAAAGTGGGAGGGGCTGGGGCCGCGCGGCGCGGCGCAACGTGCGGCCGCACGGCCCCGCCCCCTCCACGCACCCCGCCGCCCGCCCTCCGAGGAGACGGGCGGGCGGCGGGGCCAATGCGGCCGCCGCGTCTGGCCGAATGTGCCACGGCCCGGGATCCCGCCGGGGATCCCGGGCCGTGGCGCGCGGCCAGACGTGACTTTTCGTTGGTCACGGCCCGGGGTCCGTTTGACCACGCTTCCCGGGACCTTCCCCCGGCTAGCCCGGGAAGCGTGGTTCAAACGGACCCCATGTGGGGATTCACCGTGGCCAACATCTGGCGCGCCGCAAACAGACGTTCGAGACACGGTGACCACAGGTGGGTATTCACCGTGGTTCACCGTGATCTCGTAACGTCTGAAGACACCCAATGTGTCCACTGAAGCATTTGCTTTGCATGAATCAGCAGTAGCAGTAGGAAGCACATCTACAATAGTTGTAGTTTCAGGAGAATTTATATCTGGGACTTCTGAGGCTGTTAATAAGGAACCCTGTTTTTCCATTCTTTCAATGAGATCATCTCTGTAGAACAACAGCATTCTATATTTTCCTAATGTACAGCAGGTCTTTGAACACTACTTATGCACTCTTCCAGTACTCCTATGCTTTAACATGTTTCACTTTTGGCTTCTGCTCACTAGGAATTGTGATAAATAAAGCTGTTTCTCGATGATTATAGGTACACCTCTTGAGCTGTAAATCTCCAGATCATCTTTTCCTACTACCATATTGTGAAATAGGATTGCCTCGAAATAGTGTCTCTTGTCCTTTTACTGTAGCAGCTCTATCTCATTTGGGACTTGGTATAACACCCCAGTGATGTATTGCCAAATGATGGGGAATGTTCAGGAAGGAAAGCCTGTAGGTATTAGCAACTTTAATAAAGGTGGGGCCATCTGAGACAAGGGGAAGAGGCAACCTATCCTCTGCATAGGGTGGCCAGATATGCAACTTTTAGAGAACACCTATGAGAAATACAGGTTTCAGGGCTGCATTGGCTCCAATACAGCCCTGCAACCTGTATTTCTCATAAGCATCCTAAAAGTTGCATATCTGGCCACCCTATCTGCATGTACCCCTGAGAGTGCTGAGGAGGAAGGGGCCTTTTCCTGATTGCTGGTAACCCCTGAGCTATGACATCATATGTATCCTTTACTAATGCTTCTGGGTAGAGGACCCAGATTGGACAAAGTTCCTTGCTGGATTTCCAGTAAAGGTCCTAAAATAACCTTGAAGTCCAAAAGAGACTCTTTAATGTCTCAAATATATTTATACATCTCAGAATAGGGTCAAGCAACTGGCATTGGGAGCACAGATGGGGTTTCTAGAGTAAATCTCCATTTGATTGCTCTCCTGCCCCCTGCAGTGGAGACACTGCACTAGGAATTACTAAATCAGACAGAGAAGAGGCTGTGGAACTTCTACCAAGAGTACAGTTCGACTTTGTCAAAATCTTATCAGACATGCCTTGGCCAAGAGATATTGATGGTGTGTGGGGAATTAGAAAATCCCTAGGGATCTGCTGTTACCCTCCTTGGTGATAATCAAAGGAACATTGTGTCCTTCCTCCATGTTAGATTGATGGGAAGAGGGGAGGCCAAGACTCAGGGGACATAGGCAGGTTAAAAACTGTAAGCAAGTCTGTCATTTTGAGATTATTTGAGTTTGTTTTGGTTATTCTACAAGTTAACACCACAGTTCAGTATAAGCTAAATAAGTAGCAGCAGTCAAACCCACAGCAAGATATCAGTCGATTCTGGGTGCCACTGCATGGGTTTTGACGAGTTGCACTGTTGCAGCCCACTGACACCAACTTCTTTGAGAGCAACTGTCTAGAAGATGGTGTTGAAATGCAAGTCCGAGTGTTGGTGGCATGAGAGCAGTCAACAACAGTTAATTTGCCATCCAGGAGGAGCAGTATAACCTGATGCCATGGCCGCAAGCTGCCCTTCAACCTCAAAGCCATGCCTCCAGCAGCCTGTCCCACTGACATACCTGAGGGAGATAGCATACACCAGTGCAATCCCAGCAACAGCTGCCCACAGAACCCCCAAAGTACAAGTTCCCTTGGGGAAAAAAAGATATCCATGAGCTCCTCTGTTTACCCCAGCATGTCCTTGTGGTTCACCTTCAATTGAATATCTACACCACTTCCTGTTGGACAATGAAATATATGTGGGAATCAGAAAAATGTATTTCTCCCTTACTGAGCCTATTACCTACACTTCCCATGTGCAAGAACTAAACATTTTCCAGAGTAGTGAGAACCCAGCAGTAATCACCAAAGTAGGCTTATTTGCAATCAAGGAAGAATTGAGTTAGGTTTGCTCTACATCTGTCACCCTTTGGTAGGGAAAATGCATTTTATTACTCTCTCGTGGTCTGATTTTTTAATTTCATGATTATTGACTATAAGTTCTTAAGACTGCTGGTGGCAAAATGAGCCTGGGAGGTCTTAATCTGCATCTACAAAATATTACTTTTGATTTTATATTTCTAACCTTATTTGCACATGTAGCTGATTTGCCTTAATGCATATTCTGCATGACAGATTAGGGCTAATGTGTTGTTAAACTTTGGAAGCCGAGTCTGTGACAGGGTAAGGGTGGGGAATGTTAGTCTTGGTCAGGAACCCATGCTGAGTAACCCCCAACAGTGCACAAACCTTTTCCATATAATACGTGCCACCCTCGCAGGAGCTGTGACAGGTTTTGTTCCCTGTGGGCTTCCCTGCCTTGGGATGAAGTCTAAATGCTCTCTCAGGGTGGCCTGTTACAAAGGACGTCTTCAGAGGGTGGGAGTGTGGGCAGTCCAAGTGTGGGGGGAAAAAGTCCAAGAGCAGAAAAAGTTGACAGTCCTTTCCCAGATTACAAGATTAGCAAACCCCTGTATATTCAGAAATCATGAGTCAGGCCTTGTAAGTTTACAAATAAAGAGACGTAAAATAATAAAATGTGTGTTCTTTTGGGCTGTGCACCTTTAAGCCCCACTGAAGTTGTTTCCAAACTTTTTGCTAAAAACTATAAAGACTATTTTTTTTAAAAAACTGGATTTCTGCTATTTTATATCAAATCTCTTTATTTTAGACTTAAAGGCACTCCTAAAATAACAATAATCTCAATAAAATAAGAGTTCACCACAGTGATTTTATTTAAACAAAAACCCTGATTTAATTTATCTTTCATCATTACCTTGTATTTTTCCCCTTTTTTAGTTCAGTTTGGATCCAGTTTCCCTTTGTGTGTCTTCCACTGTCACAATGTTCCAGTTTTAAATTGAAACTGGGAAAGTATGATTCAACAACCACATTACTGTCTAATCACTGTTTGATATGACTGATATGACACACACATTTCTGATAGGACACACACATTACTGTTTGATATTAATGTCGATATGACATTAATATGACTGTTTCCAAAGATTTAAACCAAATCCTCAATTATGGACCTCAGTTCTGAGACAATGTTGCTTTTTTTCATGTTTATTTTTCGGTATGTGAGATAATTGTTTCAAAGGGCAAATGACAGGAGTAAAATGCTTCTTGTACAAGGCGCTTCATACTAAGCTATATAATTTCCTGCTTTGGAACATGCACAAAATAAGACACAGGACCACCTGATGGTGTCTTTGTTTTGCTTGAATTAGCAATAATGCCAATTGGCTACCTCAGCGGTTCCCACCCAGTATGCCAGGACACTGTTGTGCCTCAGCAGACTGTCAAGTGTGCCTGGAAAATGTAGACAATTATAATTGCTGCATGAACCCATGGCCCTTCATGGTCTCGTTGCAGCTATTATAATAGATATTAAATGAAATAATGTTTAATATTATAGGTGTAATGGATACTTTACTAATTCAATTAATACCCGCTTCATTTTGTCTTCAGTTACATGCTGCATGGCTATGTGGTGTATATTGACAGGTAAGCATGGGAGGGGGGCCTTGAAAGCACCACTAAAGCATAACTGTGCTGTGCTCCAAAAAGGTTGGGAACCTTTGGGTTACCTGATAGCAGCTGTGTAGTTGTCAATACTAGTCAGTGGGGTAGGTACCATGGAGTGAGGGGTCTTGGGTGAGCCATGGTTCCACGTTCTAAGGGGCCCTTTGCAAGCAGCCTAAGCACCACTAGGGCATTTTCAGACCGGGCGGCAGAGGGAGTGGGGCTAGCGCTCCACTCCTAGTCCCCCACCCTCTGAAACTTTCCTGGCAGCACGCAGACTGCTTGCAAAGGGCTCCACCAGGAAGGAGGCTTACAGAGTGAGCAGGGGTGAAGTCCTGGTCCTGTCCCTTCCACTTTGAAATTCCTGGCAGGGATGGTGCAGCTCTGGGTAGTGTTGGGAGGCAGGGCAGCGCTGCCACTGCAGTGTAGAAAGCTGAGTCTGGCCAGAAGATCCCTTGGGAGTGCCATCGCCACTCGGAGGGTAGGCTCTTGGCTGCCTTCCTTCCCAGCAGTAGCTCCCAGCCACCTTGCCTCCCCTCCCAGCGGTAGCCTGCAGTAACTCCCAGCTGCCCGCCCGCCCCCCCCCCAAACGGAGACAGCAGCAGTGGCTCGCAGTGGACCCCCCCCTAGAGTGGCTACCGCTCTGCTCACAGTGGGGTCCTGGCCGCACACGCCAACACAACCTGAAGTGGGGCTCTTGCCCCGCTAGCATAGGCCCCTCTTTTGGAGACACACACACCCCTTGCTCTTAGGGGGCCTCATAATTGGAGCCTGCACCTTGCACAACCTGGCTACACTCCTGCTCTATAAGACTATACCCTTTGAAACTCGTGCTCCTCTGGTATTCATTCCCGTTAATGTAATATCATTAAGGTAGAAATATGTTTATGCAGCAAATTCTGAACTCAGCCAGAAATTGGTGTAATGCAGTTACAGTTAGTGAAAGCTAAAGGGCAGTTGGGGTTTCAGTGGATGAGACTCTAAGAAGGCTTACCCCTACACATGGTAAAATATGTGATTTTTACATGTTGGTTCGGGTTGCTGTGCATGCAGCCTTTTAGAGGATGCTTATGAGAAAGCGTCCTCTAAACAGGCGTTTACCTCATATTAACTCATGTGCATTTTACACTGCCAGGTCCATTACTGATGCTATATAAATAATAGAGCTCAAAATAGGCAAGTTAACCCATTTCAGGTTAGCATTGTAGTCCTAGGTGACTGATAACTGTCACTAGTGCGGGGCCCAGGAGTTGGGGGGCTGAGTTTCCTCTGATTGTAGTAGGCAAAATATTTGAGTTGCATTGTAGTTCCTTAAAAAATGTCCTGAACATCCTTGTCAGCAGCACACTGTGTGAGCTCCTGATCCAAGACCTTACAGGTGCCCAGAGGGGAGATTACTGTAGAGAAATCAAGCCAACGTATTGCTTAGCAGGGAGGAGGGGAGCCAGTGAATGGACTACTGTGTTCTCATGCTTTCCCACTGAGTGTTATTATTTCACCAGTAGGGAAGTATGTGGTTGCCAAGCTAGGGTTTATTTTTGTGCAATTTGTCCAGGTTGCACAAAAATAGAAGCCCCCCCCCCCCAATGTTCCCTTCATGTGTTAATTCCTGGCCCCCACATTAGGGGGGACTGTTCGCATACTTAGAATAACATAACACCCTTGGAATGATGCAAGAAAACCAGCAGTCCACTGTCTTGGCCAAGTAGAGGCTGGAATAATAGTGAAAGAGACAACCACAATGCCTATGAAGACACTGATGCATTTTATACTTTGTCTGAACAATGCTGGGAAAGTCCTTGTCCCATTCTGTAGCAACTTCTCTCCTCTGAACAGATATGTAGCTACACGATACGAGTATTCATTTCCATGTGCCTTTATAAAAATTGAATCAGAGCATCTTCTGCAAGAAACATCACTAAAATGGGGTAATTAAAATACTGTCCTGACTTAAATTCGTTCAAAAGCTTGGGAGAACAAATGTTTTCTGCCTGCGTTTACACACAGACCGCTGCTGTTAATGTGCTGCAGCAGGAGAACTGCAGAGGCCAGGTTCAAAGTTACTGCTCTGGTACATGCTTAGCCACAGTCTGTGTTGGAAGCTATATCACCATCCTATGCCTGAGGAACATAAGTTGGAAGAGCAAGGCAAAAGCATCTAGCTGGAGTTTCCCTAAGGCAGTCCTGCTGCAGTCTGCTGGTGAGTGAAGTTAATGGTGGAAATTAAGTTTTTATTTAACTAGCAGTTGTGTGGGTTTAATTTTTATTTTTTTATATATATTTTTTTATGGATTCCATGGAAGCCAACTTAAGTCACTGGGTTCCCAGTATTTAAGGTGCAGGTTTTTGTCACTCTAATCCAGTGTGGATGAGGCCTTCTGCTGTCCCTCCTGGTGTGGTATGGGTAAGGAAAACTACTTCCCACAGAAAAGTTGAGTTTATGTGTTCTAAATCCTTTCAAATTTTATTGAAACTATTATGCTATTTCCTACATCCCATCAGTGTGCAGGCCAGCTTAACTTTAGAACTCTACCAAATTGTCTTCCTCTGAATTGTGCTTCCCAATAAACCAGAGACTGAGCATCACAGGTAAAGCTTTAAATGCAGGTTTTAACTCACTCCATGGGTATGTTAATTTCCAACCAGTTAACAAAGGAAAGCAAGAGTTATCTGAAAAAGGCAGCTTAGGAGCATCATAAATATTTTTGAAGTAACTTTGCATATTTCCTTCCATGCTAAGCTCGCTGAAATGGAAAATATAGGAACTGGGAAAATACTCCATCTCCATAAACCAGGTGTGGTTGCTTTTTCATTATTAGGGATATGAGAGAAGAATTCAGTTTTATATGTATTGTTCCTATTGGAGAAAATGCAGAAAACATTTCAGATGCAAAAAATATCTGTTTTTAGGTTGGGAATTACTGTGATACAAAAATCTGCTTTTATTGATGTCTTACGAAATAACGAAGAGAAAACAGAAGAAAACTTGTTTTGTTCCCTGATGGCTTGATCCAGGAACCTGGAGCTCTGGTTTCTAGTCCCAGCTCTGCTACTGACCTACCCATGTGACCATGGGAAAGTTGCTTATTAACCTCTGACTGAATTTCCTTAGCTGCAATATCTGGTGATACCCAACTCATCACGAGGGGGGAGGTAGATGAAATTATAAACTGCTCTTTGGATGTAAGGGTGTATGTACCTACATCAAGTCTTAAGGGCTTGGCAATGGATAATACTGTTATCTATTTTATTCTTCAGCTTAAATCTGTTAAGAAAATCAGAATGTTCTGATGTGTTCTGCCTTTTTCAAATGTAACTTTCCCCTCCTATTAACTGCTACTTCCTCCTCATCCTCCTCTTGAAATGATCTCTGTCTTTCTGAAAAAGACAGGGTATATTTTTTAAAAAGAAAAACAACACCTCACCCTATAATAAGAGAATTGTAATAAAGACTTTCAACTCCTGATCCTAGCAAGCTATCATGGGCAAAGCTTGCAAAATGTTGGACAATACATCAGCTGCCAATTTAAAAAAAAAAAGTCAGATGGAAATTTAAATATGAACTAAAAATGATCATTAATAGGGGCAATTAATAAAATATCACAAATGGTGACACTGAGAATGGAAGTCAAGATAGTCAATCTTCCCACTCCCAGACAGGCACGGTTAATTCTGCTTGTTGGGACATCTGCCTGCTACTGATTCGTTTTAATTTTTTTCCTGACTTGTTTTTTCCTCTGACTTTCTGGTTCCACATCTACTGCTTTTCAAAACAGCTATTTCTGTGGTGGTCAGTCACTCTAATCACCACCATGGTAGAGCCCAAGCCGCCCCCTGGAGTGTGTGTGTGCTGCTTCTGGTGTATTTCATTACCATGTGCTATAGAATTGTAGGACTGAAATGTACCTCAAGAGGCTATCGAGTCCATCCTCCTGTTCTTAGGCAGAACCATTTACATCTAAACCAGGGTGGGGAACTGCAAGTCCAGGGGCCATATGCTGCCTATAGTTAGTTTTTATGTGGCCCCTTTCTGGCTCCTGGATCCAGTTCCTATCCCCAAGCACTGCAAGACCGAGCTTAGGGGAGGGGAGCAGAGATGAGGGTATGCACACAAGGATGGAGGACAAACTCATGATCTGGACCCTCTTCTTCCTGAGTACAACCCTAAGCACTCCACCCCCAACTTTTGTGGCTACCTTCTAATTTTCAAAGGGGGCTCTAAGAGGGAAATGGTTCTAAACCTTTTCTAAACACCTGTTCTGAACCATCCCAGATGGATGTTTAACCTATTTTAAAAAACCTTGAATGATGGGAATTCTACAACCTCTTTTTGTAACTTTATTTTCCCTTCCTGACTATTATATAAAATTCTTCATATTTAACCTAAATCTCCCTCCTTAAGTGTAAGCCCCTTTAACACTTGCCCTACCTTCAGTGACCACAGAGAACAATTGGTTACCAACTTGCTTAGAGGAGTCACAGTGAGCAATCACTTCTGTCATGGCTTCTGCTACAAAGCCTGCACAGTCCAGAGATCAGTGTGCCCCATCTTTATTCTGACGTTCCCGTTACTGCCATAGCAAATCCACATTTTTATTGCCACTATCTGACTGAAATAGCAAAGAATCTTTAGGTCAAATCAACGGGATGAAGAGGTGGCTTTCACAGTTCTGGCTCAACAAGTCAAGCTGTTTTGAATTTTCTGTTGCATGTAGTGACATCTATTGGGGAGGGCAGAGTCAATCAACATCCAAACAGCAAGCTTCTCTATTGTCTTTTCTGCTTAACAGGACAATGAAGGTAGTACTATTCATTCAGGCTTCTGTCAATCTTATGCTACAGCTGCTGAGATCTGAAAGCCAGAGTTGGCTGTCTGACAGAGGGCTTTCAAGCAAACAATGCATGTACGTTCCCCCGAGTCAGCTATTTTATCTGACAGGTTTTGTCAGACTTCTGGCAGCCTGGCTTATTCCTTGACTTCCTCCCCACAAACATCCCATCTTTCCTCATTCCAACCATCCTGAATCCCTATAAAGAGATGTAACCAACCAAACTACAAATTGCACTAGCAGAGAGAAAGGAGGAATTTACAGTAATTTCTGATTTTGTAAGATACTTATTCACATCTCTGCATTGGGCCATTCATTTATTTCTCACCCTGATGGAGGTACGGACTGACCCCCAAATCAAATGGAACGGGAAGGTTAGGGCTGAAAATTAATTCTAGTAAACCATATTGATTTATTAAAATGACGATGTAGAGAGTGCATTATGTTTTCTGTTGCACAGAGGAGCAATGCTTGTACCACGGTTATTTGTGATATGAGTTGAAACGGGGGCCCATTTCTCAGCACAATAAAAACAATCCTTGCCCCAAAGAACTTAGTCCAACAGCATGATTCTCAAGCTGCTGCCCCATTCACTTCAATAGGAGCTAGCATCAACATGGTAGTCTGAGGATTACACTGCTTTTACTCTGTCCTGAAACAGAAGATGTCAGCTGAAAGCTTGAAAGATTTTCTTCCTTTCTTAAACTGAGATTTAATAGTAATCCAAATGAAACTGAGGTTATGTAACATTGACAAATTATACAGACATATTGTCCATCAATACGCAAATGCATTTGCTAGGTGTGGGGAGGAGGGATAAGCCTTGATTTATTTTAGAACACAAGACTTAGGAGCCCAGAGTATTGAACTACTAGTTACAAACACACTGTTTCAATCATAGACTTTCTGGGCAACTTAAGTTCAATGCCTCAGACTCCGTTTCCCCATCTGTAAAATGGGGATAATCACTACCTCATAGGGGTAGTGTGAGGCCTTATTCAATAGTGTTGGAGTGTCTTGAGCTGCTTGCATGGAAGGCGCTGTGTAAGTGCATAGATTTTATTTTATTTTTTTGTCCTCTTGCTCTGAGGGGGACAGGTCATAGACTATTTGCTTATCTTTTCTCATCTCTCCAATTTTCTTTATACACCAGGCATTTGACAGCTATGAGTAATTATAGCAATGGCTTCTGATCTTTTTCTATATACTCTGATATGAAGCTTTCCCTTGCTGTTTTGTGTGTTGTTTCACTTTTGTTTGTTTGGTTCTGATTGCTCGTAGACTAACTGTCTTTTGAAAAACTCAGACAATGAAATACAGTAGAACTTAGCTAAGGACTACAGTTGAATGATGCAAAATGTAATCAAAAACAATTTGATTATTAAACTATGCCCTTTGTCCCATGGATGAATTGTCAACAGTCCCAGGGCAAGTAGAGGGTACATGGATCCAAAGTCAGTGCCAACTATCAAGTTTGCAAATGACCTTGAACAGCAAGTGAATTGTTGAGGTTGCACTGTATTAGCAAAAATCATATGTAAAATAGCCTTCACTTAGCCAGCTCAGTAGCTTGGCAAAAAAAAGCTGCATTACTCCAGCACAGAAATGGCAGGTTTGGAATGGTGTTGGCTATCTTGCTTCCAAGGTCAGAAAAGCTCTCTCCACTTCTGGAAAAGGAAAGAGAAGCTTGCTATGTGCCAATTCTTGGAGTGCTGATAGCAGCATTTGCCTTGGAGATGGCTGGCTAGCAAAGGACACACTCGGATAATGACATTGGAAGAAGAGTGGCTCTCACCCCATGAGTGATCCAGATACCCAAGATGTGTGAATAACATAGGCCCTTTTTACATGTGCTGTGGTGCTGGGGGGGAGGAGGGTAGATGAGCACACACCCATCCACACGCACCCATCCCCATGCATGGAGGCACCTCTGTTTTTGCTGATGCCGCTGTGCGTGGGGATGGGTGTGCATGTGTGGGAGCATCCACCCCCCCAGGATTTACATGGATGGCACCCACACATGAACACCCAGGGTGTTCATGCATAGGTGCTGCCTGAGTAAAAAGGGTCATGTCCTTGGAAAGCAAAGGGGAAATGCTTCCACCAAAACAAAAACATTCCACCTGCTTTTTATATCTTCTACATCAGTCGCTCTGGTGACAAGACTTATCATACTAGCCCCGCATGTGGAGGGGAGCAATCCTTTTCAGTAGTGCAAGCAACATGTTCTCTTGTTCAATTGTTTAGTCAGACCTGCAGCAGTTAGAAGTGAATGTAAAATAATAGAAGCTCTTTTTATAAAGTCACTGTGTCTGTTCAGCATCACCTGCTACAGTCCAGGACTAACTATGCACAAAATCCAGTGGGTGGGAATCATTTTAGCAGAGGAAGCCCTTTTTGAATTTGAAGAATGAGGGTAATAAAACTGTCTGTGTGTGTGTGTGTGTGTGTGTGTGTGTGTATTTGAGAGAGAGAAATAAAAGCAGGCTCTATGCATTTGAATTCATGTTTGCCAAAGGGTGAATTGTACCAGTATGAATAGAATAAACAATCTAAAAATGCAAACCAGCTACCACAGGCCTGGCAAAGTGAAATGGACTATTGCCTTGTTTAGAATCTAGGCATGAGCAGGCGGTATGTTAGCCTCTTGACAATCGGTTCTTTCAAGTCCTTGTGAAACTGTAGCTTGATAGCAGCAAAACTTCTTGATCTAAATATTTTCATGTAAGTATAATGCTGTATTGTAGCTATGTGGTATATGCCAATATGTTAATAGTCTATACCTATAAGTTAGGGTTTGCTAATGTATACGTTTCAATTAAAAGTGATTTTAAAAGACATTCTTTGTCAGTTCAGTCTTTTACGAGGCTATGTATGTAATTGACACCATCACTCCATAATGAAAATTCCAGTCCATGATTTGCTTTGCTGCTTGCAGATCTGGTTTCATCTTCTGCATACAGAACATAATTATCTAGTATTTATATGGTGTTAGCGTCTAGAAGTCTCAGCCAGTTTGTGGCTCCATTGTACAGAGTGCTGTATGAAGAGGTAATTTCTGTTTCCGACTAAAGAGTTTACAGACTGAAAAAAAGAGAAGACATAACAGGTGGATAAGACAAAGACACAGGCATGAGATGGGAAGATGGGGACACAAACATAATAGAATATTTTACCACAGGCTAATACTGCGTGTGGAATTTTAGTGTATCAATAGCAGTAATCACAACTCCCCACTTGCCCATTGTCGCAACATGATCTGCCTACCCTGTGTCAAATTGCTCTGTGATTGAAATAATCTGACCCAGAGTGCAGGAAAACTTTTTCTTGCCCACTGTGGGCAGGAGTGCTTGATTTAACTGTCAAGGTAATAGGTGCTGTAAAGGTTAAAAACGTTACTGTCAAAACACCTAATGATTTCATATATTTTTTTCTAGTAAATTTTGCCATAGCTCCTTAAAGCAGGGTGCTCACTTTACAGCTCAGGGTCAGTGGGGAAGCTGCATGTGGCCAGCAAAGATATTTTCTGAGACCCTCAAACAATTTGTCTATAGGCCAATGGGTATATATTCTCTATATACCTATAATTGGTGTTTGTGTATATATATTGGTATATATTGTCTGATTCCCCAGAGCCGCTGCTCCACAGTGACCCAGGAGAGCTGCTGCCGACAATGCCGCAAAGATTTCCCCTACCGTGTTCCCCTCTGGCATTGTCAGGAAATTTTAAATGCTAGAGGGGAGCAGGAACAGAACCTCTCTTTGTCACGGGCAGTGGCAGCTGTGGGAGTGGGGAGAGCTCTACCAGTGACAATGACAACTCTCTGGGGTTCCTGGTGGCTGGCTGTTTAATGGCTACCTGGGAGCCAGTTCTAGCAGCAGCAGGGAAACCCCAGGTACAGGGACATAGCTACAATAGGTGCAGCCACACCAAGGCCCACAAGCTTGGGAGGCCCACACGCATGTAGAATGCATGTGCACACTGGAGAGGAATGCCCCAGTAGGAGGCCCATTCTATCTTCTGAACCAGGGACCATTCCCACCTAGGTACGCCCCTGCCCAGGCACCCTGGGGCTAGCTGTCATGGTGGTAGTGGATTTCCAAGGCTAGCGCCTTCAGTAGAAGCTGCTTCTCAGGAGCTTTGGGGGCCAATTTTGGCAGCAGCGGGGGTTCCCAGGAGCTAGGTCCGGCTGTGGCTTACTAGAGCCCTTGCGACCAGATCTCACTCGGAGAGGCACCTGTGGGCTGGCTGAGATGGCAGCATCATCCTGAGGTTCATGGAGACCAGCGTCAGTGCTGGTGTGTTGCTCTAGGAGTTGGTTTTGACTGCAGTGGCCAAGGCTGTAGCAGCAGTGGTATTTCAAGGGATGGGGATGGAGCGAAGGAAGCTGCTGTTAGTGAGTGGTAATTTGGGTCAGGGGTCTGAAACTCGGGTTAGTGAACAGGATGGATGTGCAGCCTATCTTGAGCTAATTTAGTTTGGCCTACCAAACTAGGCACCCCTGCATGAAATGCAGCAAAACCCTTGAAAATTTTGTATAAGTCAGTGAACACAGTTTTTCATAGTTCTTCAAAATTATATTGCCAAACATGCAAAAATTAGAGTAGACATTTTAAAAACATCATCAGGCCTGACTGACTTTATGATGGCTTTGAAAATTGTGATGTTTCAAGATCAGGCCAGACAATGGACTCGCAGGGCCGGCCTTACCGCGGGACGTTTAGGGGCGGCCACCCAGGGCCCCGCGCTTGGGGGGTAGGGTGCGTGGATTTGGTTTTTTTAAAATATATATTTAAAAACAATTTTCAAATTTTTTTTTAAACATTGGGTTGGGCGGGGGGGCAGCAGGAGTGAGGCAGAGGCCCCACCTCTCCCACACTCAGTGCCCCCCCCCCCTTCGCTGCCGACACAGTCTTGGCCAGGGGAAAAGAGGGGGAGAGAGGCAGAGGCCCCGCCGGTCCCTCAGTTCCCCTGGCCGGGAGACTGACAGGCACTGGGGGGGGGGGGGACCCGAATGAGGGAGAGGCAGGGCCTCAAAGGTATAGGGCTCCGGATTTCTTCCCCACCCTCGGCCCCGCTTATGGTAAGTCCTATGGACTCACTTTTTAGGCAAAAGGGTAAATTTTCCTCCCCTGTATTCAATGGGGAAAGCAAGAACTTACGGAAACAAGGCTGCACACTTGGTACCAGGACAACCCACTCAAAAATGATACCTACTGCCAAGGTCACATATTATAATAAGAAAACTGTTCCACCCAACCTCCCACTGCAGTCAGGTTTTACTGCCAGGTTCAGCTTTTTTTCCCCACACCGACAAGGGGCAGTTGAACATACACTCTTGGTTTTAAAAAAAAATAAAAATTGTTTCTTTGTAGGAAAATAAGAGAAAAGGGAACCAAAACAAATGCTGGGAGTGGATGTTTGTTTAGAGAGGGCCATGGCTGCTTAGAAAGCAAAAATTTGTGTTCCTTGCAGTATAACGGTGCATACAAAAACACAGAGCTTTTAATAATCAATGGTAGTTAATGTCTGCTTCAATGCATCCCACGGGAACTGCCCAAGAAGACATTTCATCTCTGATATCTCACTATATAAATGCATCATTCTGACAAATTGTAGCTGTTCTGTCAAAAGGACAATTTATGTGCAGAACTGGAACTCGGCAAGCCAGCAAATGGCTTTTCTAGAGTGTGACTACTTGTAGCCCCCTTGTAGGCAGACTTCATAAATGAAAGCCACGCGATTTGGGGAATCTCATGTTTTAGGAATTAGCATCTCAGGACATGAACGAAAATTACTGTCACTCCAGTGATAAAACAATGACTGCTATACATTCCTTCATGAGCTCATACAGAAAGATCATGTGTAATGCTACCTCCGTTCTCCGGGATATTTATTAGCAGAAATAAAATAACCCAGGTTGAAAACAGACATGCACATAACTCTGCTTTAATATTTCTTATGCATGTTGCAGGACTGTATTGGCACCCTAAGCAGTGCTGCAACATGCAGAAGAAATATTAAAGGGGAGTTAAGGTGCATGTCTGTTTTCACCCACAGTTCTAAACTGGATATCCAGACAAAAGCACCCAGTATGTGAGATCTTCAGCAGGAAACTGCTTCCCATATACCAGAAGGTATTGTTCCCTTGCTGTCACTCCTGGAGCCCAGGAACTGTACTAGGAAATGCTGCTGTTCCCTGTTCCTCTATGGGCACGGGAATACTCTAGAGCCATGGGGGGGAAACCTAGGATGGCATGATGCTGAGGTACACTGTCAATCCCATGGGAGATGTGAAATAGCATATCCTATTCCACGAGAGATGGTGAGGTTGAAAGTGAAATGGAGGGGAGCCTTCCTTGTTCACTGCGCAATTGTAGTTTTTCCTTTTCATATTGACTTCCTAGGAGGTAAGTGGCCTTGGGCGAGGGTTATGCTTAGCTCTATGGGTAGTGCTGTCCAGTCCCAGCTCCTCAATGCAAAGTAGGTGGCACTAAAGGAAGGACCTTTTCATTGCCTTGTCTGAGGGTGGTTGGAGGTAGATTAGGCAGAGATCAGAGCAGCATCCTAATCCATAGGATGTGGAGACACCAAGAGGAAACCATTCTATAGAGGAAGAGTTATTCCATGAATCTATGGAGGAAAGAAGTCCACAGAAAAAGAGGGAAGAGTGGTGAAGGGATCATTCCTCTCTTCGCCATAGGAGGAGATAACATGGTGGGAGGGAGACATTCCTTATTTTCTGGGGGGAGGGGGGGGGAAGAGTGAAACTGGGTATAGATGATCTCTATTACTAGAAACAGATGAAGAGATAAAGTAGTTCAGTTGATATTCTTATTGGACCAATTTCTGTTGGTGAGAGTACGCAAGCTTTCAAGCCACACAGGGCCCTTCCTCAGGCAAGTAACAAATCAGGACTAACAAGTTGGTTAGTCCCTCTCCCCTCCAGGTATTTCTGCTAGGGTTGGGCCCTGGGGGCGCCAGCCCAAAGGGTGACACCCAAAGGATGTTGGCCGTTGGTCAGGCTGTTTGTGGGAGCCGTGGTGGCCAGGAAACTTTGCCAAACACCTTTCAGGCAATTTTGGACCCGTGCTGCTTCTGCTTCCGTTGCAGGTCCCACCTGCTGCTGCCGGCTCCAAATTATTATTATTATTTTATTATAAGCATTTATATAGCGCCAGCGATGTACCTGGCACTTACAAAGAATAAGATAGACATGGTCCCTGCTCGAAAGCTTACAATCTAAAGACGTGGAGGGGAGACAGGGAAGGGGAAAACAGAGTGAGAGACAAGGGATGCGACATTCACGAGGCTGCGAGAGCTCAAGGCTCGCCCCCTGGGATAGACATCTCCTGGTTCCAGGTGACATCACCTCCCCTCCCTTTTGGGAGGAGAGGGGGCGGGGCCGAGGAAGCCATCACACACAAACTGCTGGGAGTTGGAGGGGTATATCAGTGGCCTGCGGCTCGG
>QEPC01000541.1:1108339-1118643 GCA_003113815.1 Sphenodon punctatus
AGGATCCTAGTTCATTGCTTGTCATAGCTTATAAATTGCACCACTTATCTCGCCTCTCTATTACTCTATTCTACCAAGAAATCCTTCACACCTCCGTACACGATCCATTAAGCCTTATGCAGTTGTCTCCATTTTTCCTTAAGCCTTTGTCTTTTTGCTCCTGCTCCTGCTATATAAGTAGCAACAGCTACAAGATCAGACTTTTCAGTTAGCATAGCAAAAAGCATACAGATTTTATCCCCTTCCTGACTAACCACCCTACTAATCAAATCAGTGAGCCAGGTCTCTCTTAATTGTCTGTAGTATGAACATCGCAGAAGAAAATGCTCCACTGATTCTGGTTCCCCTAAACTACAAGAGCATAGTCGCAAACTATATTTAATCTTGTTATACCGGCCCTCCAATACTGCAGTGCGAATTAATTGAAATTGCATAAGAGTAAAATTCCTCCTAAGTTTTTGATTGGACAACACGTCTAAGTACTCTTCGAAGGAGAATCTCTCCTTCACCTGACCCAGCCAGGGGGAAACCTTCCACGCCTTTACCTTGACCATATCTTCTTGTATAGTAATATCCCTCAACCTTTGCTGTACCATAGATTTTATTACCACCGTAGGATAACTACTTAGTTTTGCACAAGGGAGAACCCCATAGTTTGGAGTAAATATGTCAGGTATTTCAGCCACTGATACCCACCAGGCCCCATGTACTCAAGCTCTTCTAACAGACATTGGACAGATAACTTGTCCTCCTGCTTTCTCAACACCCTCAACCAGTAGCGTGTATAAGACAGCTTGGAGTAATAAGTCATGGAAAATACTCCTGTTTCAGTTCTAAGCACCACGCCAGGCACCCCATTGTCCACTCTCAGCAAACGCCTCAAAAACGGATTCTGAGCCATCTCTAAAGGTTTACAATCTGGGAATGGAATAATATCCAGACCAAAACCTGCCAATGGTTGTGCCTTAAGTTGGTATACCTTCAGAAACGTGGAAAATGAAACCCCCCTTTATATGTTTATGGCACGATTAATTCTCCCACCTGCACAAATGGCCTTTATCGCCCTTTCTTTGATATGGCTATTCCAATTCCCTCTAGTGGAGAATAACATCCCCAAATAGGTGAATCGGTCCACTATTTCAAAGGACCGCCTTTGTATTTGCCAGGCTATCCTCCTACTCCATTTCCCAATAACCATTATCTTGGTTTTGTTATTAAGCTCAAGCCCATTTGTCTCGCAGTATTTTAACAGAGTACCGATGGCTCCCCTCAAACCTCTCTCTGTTTGTGCAAAGAGCACCACGTCATCCACATATTGTATCATAGATAACGTGTTTGCTCTAATTTTCAATGGGGTTGAATTTCCCTCCTGAATTGCGTCTGACAGATCTGCTGTAAATAAATTAAATAGGAGGGATGCCAGAACGCATCCCTGGCGTACCCCTATTTCTATTTTAATCGGGGAACTCAGCCCCCCTAATCCCAATTTGACCTGTGCCACGTTATTCTCATGAATTGCTTCTAAGATTGTCAGCAGCCCTTGGTCTATACCCATGTTCCTATTTGGAAAGGAATAGAGAATAAAACTGAAAATATACCACTATATAAATTGATGGTGCGGCCGCACCTTGAGTATTTATGTTCAGTTCTGGTCACCCCATCTCAAAAAGGATATGGTAAAACCTGAAGGTGCAGAGAAGGGCAACAAAAATGATTAAGGGTTTGGAACGGCTTCCATACGAAGAGACGCTTGATAAGTTATGGCTCTTCAGCTCGGAGAAGAGAAGACTGAGAGGGGATATGATAGAAGTTTATAAAATCTTGAGTGGAGTGAACCAAGTATGTAGGGAACATTTATTTACCCTCTCAAGTAGCACTAGAACTAGGGGACACTCCATAAAATGAACTGGTGGCAGATTTAAAACAAATAAAAAGGAAGTATTTTTTCACTCAACACACAGTTAAATTATGGAATTTGTTGCCAGAGGAGGTTGTCAGAGCCAGTAGTATAGCTGGGTTTAAAAAAGGACTGGATAAGTTCTTGGAAAATAGGTCCATTAACAACTATTAGCCAAGTAGATTTCAAGATGGGAACTTCTTACTGTCGGGAGCAGGGAATGGATTTGCCCATTGTGACTGCTGATACTTCTCCCATTCAACCAAAATTGGCTGCTGTTGGAGACAGGATGCTGGGCTTGATGGACCATTGGTCTGACTCAGTATGGCATTTCTTATGTTCTTAAGACTTGCTGATAATTTTTCCTGTGGAGATGGCTAGTATTGTCAGATTGCCAGATATTAATTGGCTTTCCAGAGTTTGCTTTCCTGTTCAAAAATATTACTAGAGATTTCAGTTTTGGAAATGCTTTCCTTTATTTCAGTATAGTATTTTGCTACCTTCTCTATTAGTGCAATTTGGATCTTGCTCCTTACTCCACCCAGTCTATCTATTGTCTCCTACAGGTGCCACTAGGCTTGTAGAGATGCCACTAGCTTGCCTCTAATCTCCCCTTTTTAGGGAAGATTATTGAACGGGCAGTGGCACTACAGCTCCAGGCACATCTAGACAGCATCGGTGTCCTTGACCCTTTTCAGTCTGGGTTCCACCCTGGCTATGGTACAGAGACGGTGTTGGTGGCCTTGGTGACTGATCTCTGCTGGGAGATGGATGCAGGACGTTCAATATTTCTGGTCCTGCTAGATCTTTCAGCCGCTTTTGATACAGTGGACCATGGGCTGCTGTTGAAACAGCTGCGAGTCCTAGGGGGTCTGAACGGGACTGTTGTTGGGTGGTTCCGCTCATTCCTCTCAGGGAGAAGCTAGCGGGTTGTGCTGGGGGCTGAAACAACTAGCCCCCGGGCCCTGGATTGTGGCATTCCACAAGGTTCCATCTTGTCTCCATTATTGTTTAATGTGTATATGCAGCCCTTGGGGGAGATCGTGAGGGGNCTTCACCTGACCCAGCCAGGGGGAAACCTTCCACGCCTTTACCTTGACCATATCTTCTTGTATAGTAATATCCCTCAACCTTTGCTGTACCATAGATTTTATTACCACCGTAGGATAACTACTTAGTTTTGCACAAGGGAGAACCCCATAGTTTGGAGTAAATATGTCAGGTATTTCAGCCACTGATACCCACCAGGCCCCATGTACTCAAGCTCTTCTAACAGACATTGGACAGATAACTTGTCCTCCTGCTTTCTCAACACCCTCAACCAGTAGCGTGTATAAGACAGCTTGGAGTAATAAGTCATGGAAAATACTCCTGTTTCAGTTCTAAGCACCACGCCAGGCACCCCATTGTCCACTCTCAGCAAACGCCTCAAAAACGGATTCTGAGCCATCTCTAAAGGTTTACAATCTGGGAATGGAATAATATCCAGACCAAAACCTGCCAATGGTTGTGCCTTAAGTTGGTATACCTTCAGAAACGTGGAAAATGAAACCCCCCTTTATATGTTTATGGCACGATTAATTCTCCCACCTGCACAAATGGCCTTTATCGCCCTTTCTTTGATATGGCTATTCCAATTCCCTCTAGTGGAGAATAACATCCCCAAATAGGTGAATCGGTCCACTATTTCAAAGGACCGCCTTTGTATTTGCCAGGCTATCCTCCTACTCCATTTCCCAATAACCATTATCTTGGTTTTGTTATTAAGCTCAAGCCCATTTGTCTCGCAGTATTTTAACAGAGTACCGATGGCTCCCCTCAAACCTCTCTCTGTTTGTGCAAAGAGCACCACGTCATCCACATATTGTATCATAGATAACGTGTTTGCTCTAATTTTCAATGGGGTTGAATTTCCCTCCTGAATTGCGTCTGACAGATCTGCTGTAAATAAATTAAATAGGAGGGATGCCAGAACGCATCCCTGGCGTACCCCTATTTCTATTTTAATCGGGGAACTCAGCCCCCCTAATCCCAATTTGACCTGTGCCACGTTATTCTCATGAATTGCTTCTAAGATTGTCAGCAGCCCTTGGTCTATACCCATGTTCCTATTTGGAAAGGAATAGAGAATAAAACTGAAAATATACCACTATATAAATTGATGGTGCGGCCGCACCTTGAGTATTTATGTTCAGTTCTGGTCACCCCATCTCAAAAAGGATATGGTAAAACCTGAAGGTGCAGAGAAGGGCAACAAAAATGATTAAGGGTTTGGAACGGCTTCCATACGAAGAGACGCTTGATAAGTTATGGCTCTTCAGCTCGGAGAAGAGAAGACTGAGAGGGGATATGATAGAAGTTTATAAAATCTTGAGTGGAGTGAACCAAGTATGTAGGGAACATTTATTTACCCTCTCAAGTAGCACTAGAACTAGGGGACACTCCATAAAATGAACTGGTGGCAGATTTAAAACAAATAAAAAGGAAGTATTTTTTCACTCAACACACAGTTAAATTATGGAATTTGTTGCCAGAGGAGGTTGTCAGAGCCAGTAGTATAGCTGGGTTTAAAAAAGGACTGGATAAGTTCTTGGAAAATAGGTCCATTAACAACTATTAGCCAAGTAGATTTCAAGATGGGAACTTCTTACTGTCGGGAGCAGGGAATGGATTTGCCCATTGTGACTGCTGATACTTCTCCCATTCAACCAAAATTGGCTGCTGTTGGAGACAGGATGCTGGGCTTGATGGACCATTGGTCTGACTCAGTATGGCATTTCTTATGTTCTTAAGACTTGCTGATAATTTTTCCTGTGGAGATGGCTAGTATTGTCAGATTGCCAGATATTAATTGGCTTTCCAGAGTTTGCTTTCCTGTTCAAAAATATTACTAGAGATTTCAGTTTTGGAAATGCTTTCCTTTATTTCAGTATAGTATTTTGCTACCTTCTCTATTAGTGCAATTTGGATCTTGCTCCTTACTCCACCCAGTCTATCTATTGTCTCCTACAGGTGCCACTAGGCTTGTAGAGATGCCACTAGCTTGCCTCTAATCTCCCCTTTTTAGGGAAGATTATTGAACGGGCAGTGGCACTACAGCTCCAGGCACATCTAGACAGCATCGGTGTCCTTGACCCTTTTCAGTCTGGGTTCCACCCTGGCTATGGTACAGAGACGGTGTTGGTGGCCTTGGTGACCGATCTCTGCTGGGAGATGGATGCAGGACGTTCAATATTTCTGGTCCTGCTAGATCTTTCAGCCGCTTTTGATACAGTGGACCATGGGCTGCTGTTGAAACAGCTGTGAGTCCTAGGGGGTCTGAACGGGACTGTTGTTGGGTGGTTCCGCTCATTCCTCTCAGGGAGAAGCTAGCGGGTTGTGCTGGGGGCTGAAACAACTAGCCCCCGGGCCCTGGATTGTGGCATTCCACAAGGTTCCATCTTGTCTCCATTATTGTTTAATGTGTATATGCAGCCCTTGGGGGAGATCGTGAGGGGTTCAGGGTGTGTTGTCACCAATATGCTGATGATGCTCAGCTGTACCTCTCATTTTCAACCGACCCAGGTCCTGCCGTCCCAGTACTTTCCCAATGTTTGGAGGCCGTGGCGGATTGGATGTGGCAGAGCAGACTGAAGCTTAATCCCGATAAGATGGGGGTGATGATGGTGGGTAGGACGACGGAGGTATTGGCTCCCCTCGTAGAGGGGATCCGTCCTCAGGTAGCCCAGCAGGCTCGGAGTCTGGGGGTGTTATTGGATTCGGGCCTTCGCTTGGATCAACAGGTGGAGGCAGTGGCTAAAGCCACTTTCCGCCAGTTGTATCTGGTGCGGAGGCTGCACCCATATATCTCCAGGCCCGACCTGGCCACCCTCATTCATGCCTTTATCACCTCGAGGCTAGACTACTGCAACGCGCTCTACGTGGGGCTTCCCTTGACGCTGGTTCAGAGGCTGCAGCTAGTGCAGAATGCGGTGGCTCGTCTCCTTACGGGGATGGGATGACGGGAGCATATAACCCCCGTGCTCTGTACTCTGCACTGGCTGCCAATAACGTACCGAGCCAGATTCAAGGTGTTGGTTTTGACCTATAAAGCCCTATACGATCTGGGCCCCTCATATCTCAGGGACCGCCTCGCCCTCCGCGTCTCAGAGCGACCCCTTCGGTCTGCTGGGGGTGCCTTTTTGGAGGTCTCCCGTGTAAAACGGGGGGCCACTATGGAGAGGGTGTTCTTGGTGGCCGTGCCACGACTTTGGAACTCCCTCCCGGAGGAAGCCCGCCTGGCCCCAAGTCTGCTGGCTTTCTGCCAAGCTTGCAAAACCTGCCTGTTCACCCAGACCTTCGGAGGGGAGAGTGGGGTAGCTGGGGGGAGATATTTTAAAATCTGCTTAAATTCTCTTTATGCTTTTTAGTGAACTTTAATATTGTATATTTTTATTCTTTTTGTAAGCCGCACTGAGATACCGTAGGCATGAGGGGGCGGCTAAGAAATTAAAATAAATAAATAAATTAAATTAAATAAACATCAACTTTGCCTAGAATTGATGTAGATTTTTCTCTGTATTTTGTCCTCCTCTGCTTGAATTATTTTTTTATATGTTGTTTTTAAAGTGGTATTCAAATCTATGGTTTAACATATCCTTTGCTGTCATCTTTGATCTTTAGCACCTTTAAAAAGTTTACCAACTCTGTCCTCAGAGCTGTAAAAATGGACTTGTCTGCTTGCCTCTGATCAGTATACTTTTTGAACTGGATATCTGATTTTTAAAGCTCTGTGCCCACTATAAATCCAAGCCTCGTAAATAGTTTTTTATGTCTGGCTAGTGAATTATTTATATATATTTTATAGGGCTGTCTGTTTATACAAATAAGAAGTCTGTGGGTGGGTTCTGCATCCTTCTAGTAGTGTGTTTTAGAGGCACCAGGACAACCGTAAAGAACTTCTTCCATGTAGGGAGCTAGGCACTACTCCTGAAAATGCATTTTAATTTTTCAAGCAGGGGCCCTATTTGAGCGTGTGACATTTAACAGTTCTGTTTTGGCCTAGACTATTGCCAGTTCTGTGCTCATTTTAAACATAAACACATTCATGGAAATGTTTCACATTAATAGGAATATCTTCAAATATGAATTAAAGGGAAAATATCAAAAAGGGGCATATAATATGATTACAACCTTACCTATAGAGTTAAAAAATCTAAATGCAGTCCTGACTCAATTGAAGTCAATGACTAAACGTCCATTGTTTTCATTGAAATCAGGATTTTTATTTATATTTTTATTTATTTATTTTATTTTATAGATTTCTATCCCGCNCAGTGGCCGGGGGCAGGAGAGTTGGTTATTTCGCTGGGGTGGGACTCGCTGTAGCTCTAGGCTGGGAGGAAAACAGGCGAGGCTGCTGTCCAGGGTCTGGGGCTCTGGCCCCTGTAGTGGTAGAATGACAGGGAGTTGGTCCCGGGGCCCAGCTTCCCTGAGGGGGGAGAATGATCAGACACTGGAGCCTGCCCATCGTGAGCTGGCGGGGCCGCCAGGGGGCGCCGGCTTTTCGGCTCCCCGGGCTGAGCTGAAGCTGTTCGGCTCTGGCCGCGGCGTACGAGGCTCCCGTGACCCAGCTGTGCACGGCGTGGCCTAGTCCGCGTCTACACTCGGCTGCCTGGAGTAGCGGAGCCGGCGGCCTGGCCCGGCTTGGCTCGGAGGGGAGCCGGCACCATGTGGCTGGGCCCCGAGGAGGTGCTGGTGGCCAACGCGCTGTGGGTCACCGAACGGGCCAACCCTTTTTTCCTGCTGCAGCGGCGGCGGGGGCACGGCAAGGGGGGCGGCCTGACGGGTGAGCGAGCAGGCAGCCTGGGAGGGGCTGAAGGGCGGCCTCCTGGGTAGGGTTAATGTTGGGGTGTCGGGGAAGGGACCAGGGGAGGGTGGGAATTGCACCGGTTCAAAGTGGGGGTGGACGGGATCAAGGCGGCCCTGTGAGGGAGTTCGGGTGCGCCCCCCTCCCCAGGTATGCAGGCCCCAGGGCGATGCCCAGGCATCCCTCTTACCTTGCATGGTCACTGACAGCACAATGTCAAGTGTAAAACAAAAAAAACGGGGCACCTAAGCACTTGCCTTAAAGTCATGACTTTAAAAAGAGTAAACATTGGATTCCTTATGTTTGCCATCTGGTTTCCAAGCTTAAACTTTAAGGCTGCATTTGCTTCATGTCTTAAATTTTTCCTACGTTATTACAAAGGGTCCAGACTTTTCTTCTGCAATAAGTCTCCTGGCTACTGAAACTGACTATGAAGACTCATGCACACAAAGGCATGTAAACACTGGCTCACCCATGAGCATTGTAAACATTGGCTTTATACAAGTTGTACTTGTGAATTTGGGCCTGTTCATCCCTAATTATGTATTTAACATAGTTGAAGATGTTATATGTATGTGAGGCCTGGATCATGTAACTTGTTCTATGTGGGTGGATCCCTGAACCTACATGGAGTCTGGGATACAGTATAAGTTGGAGAATGAGAACTTTAGTGGCCTGTTGACCTAGTTTGCAAGCATATGTTTTCAGTTGCAGTTGGATTTGTATGCACTAATATCTGACATTGACCGTATCTCTTGATTCACATGTGCACTTATAAGTTAGCAGAAAAAATCTTACCCACTTTCAAGTATAGAGATAAAAAATGCATCCCTTCAAACAGCCAACCCATAAAACTCATCCCTTGTTGCTGTCTGTAATGCTTCCTGGCAGAAAGGTTGCTTATTATGTGCATAACATAAGTGTTGCATAATACTGCGATTGTTCATTGTAATTTCAACAGTAGCTATTTTCGTATCTAACAATGATTCATAAACATTTAGGAATACTGGTTTTTTTATACAGTGACTTCATTTTTAACATTGTTTTTCAGAGTGGAAGTACATATGCATATTTTGCTAAATAGGAAAAAATGTCTTTGTATGATAGTCAAAAAGACTGGAATTGTTAAACTATTTCAGTTTTGTCAATTTTGAATAGCTAGCAAACTTTATATTAATAAAAGTAGGGTATTATAACTTTTAAGCACAGTTATGAACACAAGTTGCAAAGTGAATGGAAAAGTTTCTTAGATTTTTTGTTGCTTAATATTTTATTATAAAAGACAAAACTGAAACTGTTTCAGCATGTACTGGTCCACGTACATGGTCAGCGTGGACCAAGTACTGGTCAGCATGATGTTTGTATGTCTAGGGTTGTAATCGTTATTTAATTTAAACTGAGTATTTTTATCCATTCTCCATCATCACCAAAGGAAACCAGACTTGATCAGCAAGCAAGTTAAACCAATTAAGTTACTTGTTAATCTTTTTCTAAATATGATTTGCTGATTTTTACATACCAGAAGAAGATAGTTTTAACATCCCAAAAGATGTAACAAATCTGGATTGATGTATTCTGAATTTCGAAGGAAATGGAAAAGCTGCTTTGTCTCCTAAGTCCATAAAATCACTCTTGAATCAGATAAAGGGTAAAACCCTGATACAAGATGGTATCCTTATTCAGAACAATGAATACAGCAAGACATTAAAGCGCAGGTCTTAGTGCTGTTCTTAATTGAGGCTAAAGTGCCTTGGTCTGCTTTTCTAGAGAGAGTGTGTTGGTCGCAAAAGTAATAGATGAAGACGAAGTAGATCAGATGATATCTTTTATACAATGATATCCACTTGGGACTACTTTCTCTTGATCTTCTTTTGGCAGAAAGATTGATGTCAACAAAGATGGAAGCCTTCCTTCTTCAAATTCACACATTTTATGTGATTTTTTTTCTCTGTCTGAAGGATTCACCTCTCATCTTCATCCCACTGTTCAAGCAAAAAATTTGTAACATCTTTTCAGCATAGGAAGGATTACATTAAGTATTTTAGCAAACAAGACTAAAGAGCTAGTCTTTGTAGGTGATGAATCAGAAGAACTGTCGCAGTTTAACGTGAGACTGGAAGAGGTTCTAGAGCAAATTGACAAATAGTAACAAATCTCCAGGACCTGATGGTATTCCCCCCCAGAATTCTGAAGAAACTCAAATATGAAATTGCGAACCTACCAGACCGGCCCCAGGCATGTGCCATAGCTGGGGCCCCACGCTTGCCTGGCTGGGCAGCAGGCTGCAGCCAGCTTCTCCCCCAGTAAGTGATTCTTCCTCCCCTCCCTGGCTCCAGACCCCATCCCTCACCTGCCTCTGCCTTCTAGTAGCTGCAGCAGGACACTTGATGGGGCTGGGAGATAAGGCTGTTTGCTTACAAACAGCTCTTCCCCACGCCCTGATAAGAAGGTTGTTGCCTTGTAAAGAAGGTTCTTCTAGATGGCTCCCAACATTCTCACAACTGGGTTCTGCACACCCTATTCAAATAATAGACCACATGATGGTCTCGAGCTCCTCTA
>QEPC01000541.1:1120239-1137737 GCA_003113815.1 Sphenodon punctatus
AGGATCCTAGTTCATTGCTTGTCATAGCTTATAAATTGCACCACTTATCTCGCCTCTCTATTACTCTATTCTACCAAGAAATCCTTCACACCTCCGTACACGATCCATTAAGCCTTATGCAGTTGTCTCCATTTTTCCTTAAGCCTTTGTCTTTTTGCTCCTGCTCCTGCTATATAAGTAGCAACAGCTACAAGATCAGACTTTTCAGTTAGCATAGCAAAAAGCATACAGATTTTATCCCCTTCCTGACTAACCACCCTACTAATCAAATCAGTGAGCCAGGTCTCTCTTAATTGTCTGTAGTATGAACATCGCAGAAGAAAATGCTCCACTGATTCTGGTTCCCCTAAACTACAAGAGCATAGTCGCAAACTATATTTAATCTTGTTATACCGGCCCTCCAATACTGCAGTGCGAATTAATTGAAATTGCATAAGAGTAAAATTCCTCCTAAGTTTTTGATTGGACAACACGTCTAAGTACTCTTCGAAGGAGAATCTCTCCTTCACCTGACCCAGCCAGGGGGAAACCTTCCACGCCTTTACCTTGACCATATCTTCTTGTATAGTAATATCCCTCAACCTTTGCTGTACCATAGATTTTATTACCACCGTAGGATAACTACTTAGTTTTGCACAAGGGAGAACCCCATAGTTTGGAGTAAATATGTCAGGTATTTCAGCCACTGATACCCACCAGGCCCCATGTACTCAAGCTCTTCTAACAGACATTGGACAGATAACTTGTCCTCCTGCTTTCTCAACACCCTCAACCAGTAGCGTGTATAAGACAGCTTGGAGTAATAAGTCATGGAAAATACTCCTGTTTCAGTTCTAAGCACCACGCCAGGCACCCCATTGTCCACTCTCAGCAAACGCCTCAAAAACGGATTCTGAGCCATCTCTAAAGGTTTACAATCTGGGAATGGAATAATATCCAGACCAAAACCTGCCAATGGTTGTGCCTTAAGTTGGTATACCTTCAGAAACGTGGAAAATGAAACCCCCCTTTATATGTTTATGGCACGATTAATTCTCCCACCTGCACAAATGGCCTTTATCGCCCTTTCTTTGATATGGCTATTCCAATTCCCTCTAGTGGAGAATAACATCCCCAAATAGGTGAATCGGTCCACTATTTCAAAGGACCGCCTTTGTATTTGCCAGGCTATCCTCCTACTCCATTTCCCAATAACCATTATCTTGGTTTTGTTATTAAGCTCAAGCCCATTTGTCTCGCAGTATTTTAACAGAGTACCGATGGCTCCCCTCAAACCTCTCTCTGTTTGTGCAAAGAGCACCACGTCATCCACATATTGTATCATAGATAACGTGTTTGCTCTAATTTTCAATGGGGTTGAATTTCCCTCCTGAATTGCGTCTGACAGATCTGCTGTAAATAAATTAAATAGGAGGGATGCCAGAACGCATCCCTGGCGTACCCCTATTTCTATTTTAATCGGGGAACTCAGCCCCCCTAATCCCAATTTGACCTGTGCCACGTTATTCTCATGAATTGCTTCTAAGATTGTCAGCAGCCCTTGGTCTATACCCATGTTCCTATTTGGAAAGGAATAGAGAATAAAACTGAAAATATACCACTATATAAATTGATGGTGCGGCCGCACCTTGAGTATTTATGTTCAGTTCTGGTCACCCCATCTCAAAAAGGATATGGTAAAACCTGAAGGTGCAGAGAAGGGCAACAAAAATGATTAAGGGTTTGGAACGGCTTCCATACGAAGAGACGCTTGATAAGTTATGGCTCTTCAGCTCGGAGAAGAGAAGACTGAGAGGGGATATGATAGAAGTTTATAAAATCTTGAGTGGAGTGAACCAAGTATGTAGGGAACATTTATTTACCCTCTCAAGTAGCACTAGAACTAGGGGACACTCCATAAAATGAACTGGTGGCAGATTTAAAACAAATAAAAAGGAAGTATTTTTTCACTCAACACACAGTTAAATTATGGAATTTGTTGCCAGAGGAGGTTGTCAGAGCCAGTAGTATAGCTGGGTTTAAAAAAGGACTGGATAAGTTCTTGGAAAATAGGTCCATTAACAACTATTAGCCAAGTAGATTTCAAGATGGGAACTTCTTACTGTCGGGAGCAGGGAATGGATTTGCCCATTGTGACTGCTGATACTTCTCCCATTCAACCAAAATTGGCTGCTGTTGGAGACAGGATGCTGGGCTTGATGGACCATTGGTCTGACTCAGTATGGCATTTCTTATGTTCTTAAGACTTGCTGATAATTTTTCCTGTGGAGATGGCTAGTATTGTCAGATTGCCAGATATTAATTGGCTTTCCAGAGTTTGCTTTCCTGTTCAAAAATATTACTAGAGATTTCAGTTTTGGAAATGCTTTCCTTTATTTCAGTATAGTATTTTGCTACCTTCTCTATTAGTGCAATTTGGATCTTGCTCCTTACTCCACCCAGTCTATCTATTGTCTCCTACAGGTGCCACTAGGCTTGTAGAGATGCCACTAGCTTGCCTCTAATCTCCCCTTTTTAGGGAAGATTATTGAACGGGCAGTGGCACTACAGCTCCAGGCACATCTAGACAGCATCGGTGTCCTTGACCCTTTTCAGTCTGGGTTCCACCCTGGCTATGGTACAGAGACGGTGTTGGTGGCCTTGGTGACCGATCTCTGCTGGGAGATGGATGCAGGACGTTCAATATTTCTGGTCCTGCTAGATCTTTCAGCCGCTTTTGATACAGTGGACCATGGGCTGCTGTTGAAACAGCTGTGAGTCCTAGGGGGTCTGAACGGGACTGTTGTTGGGTGGTTCCGCTCATTCCTCTCAGGGAGAAGCTAGCGGGTTGTGCTGGGGGCTGAAACAACTAGCCCCCGGGCCCTGGATTGTGGCATTCCACAAGGTTCCATCTTGTCTCCATTATTGTTTAATGTGTATATGCAGCCCTTGGGGGAGATCGTGAGGGGTTCAGGGTGTGTTGTCACCAATATGCTGATGATGCTCAGCTGTACCTCTCATTTTCAACCGACCCAGGTCCTGCCGTCCCAGTACTTTCCCAATGTTTGGAGGCCGTGGCGGATTGGATGTGGCAGAGCAGACTGAAGCTTAATCCCGATAAGATGGGGGTGATGATGGTGGGTAGGACGACGGAGGTATTGGCTCCCCTCGTAGAGGGGATCCGTCCTCAGGTAGCCCAGCAGGCTCGGAGTCTGGGGGTGTTATTGGATTCGGGCCTTCGCTTGGATCAACAGGTGGAGGCAGTGGCTAAAGCCACTTTCCGCCAGTTGTATCTGGTGCGGAGGCTGCACCCATATATCTCCAGGCCCGACCTGGCCACCCTCATTCATGCCTTTATCACCTCGAGGCTAGACTACTGCAACGCGCTCTACGTGGGGCTTCCCTTGACGCTGGTTCAGAGGCTGCAGCTAGTGCAGAATGCGGTGGCTCGTCTCCTTACGGGGATGGGATGACGGGAGCATATAACCCCCGTGCTCTGTACTCTGCACTGGCTGCCAATAACGTACCGAGCCAGATTCAAGGTGTTGGTTTTGACCTATAAAGCCCTATACGATCTGGGCCCCTCATATCTCAGGGACCGCCTCGCCCTCCGCGTCTCAGAGCGACCCCTTCGGTCTGCTGGGGGTGCCTTTTTGGAGGTCTCCCGTGTAAAACGGGGGGCCACTATGGAGAGGGTGTTCTTGGTGGCCGTGCCACGACTTTGGAACTCCCTCCCGGAGGAAGCCCGCCTGGCCCCAAGTCTGCTGGCTTTCTGCCAAGCTTGCAAAACCTGGCTGTTCACCCAGACCTTCGGAGGGGAGAGTGGGGTAGCTGGGGGGAGATATTTTAAAATCTGCTTAAATTCTCTTTATGCTTTTTAGTGAACTTTAATATTGTATATTTTTATTCTTTTTGTAAGCCGCTCTGAGATGCCGTAGGCATGAGGGGGCGGCTAAGAAATTAAAATAAATAAATAAATTAAATTAAATAAACATCAACTTTGCCTAGAATTGTTGTAGATTTTTCTCTGTATTTTGTCCTCCTCTGCTTGAATTATTTTTTTATATGTTGTTTTTAAAGTGGTATTCAAATCTATGGTTTAACATATCCTTTGCTGTCATCTTTGATCTTTAGCACCTTTAAAAAGTTTACCAACTCTGTCCTCAGAGCTGTAAAAATGGACTTGTCTGCTTGCCTCTGATCAGTATACTTTTTGAACTGGATATCTGATTTTTAAAGCTCTGTGCCCACTATAAATCCAAGCCTCGTAAATAGTTTTTTATGTCTGGCTAGTGAATTATTTATATATATTTTATAGGGCTGTCTGTTTATACAAATAAGAAGTCTGTGGGTGGGTTCTGCATCCTTCTAGTAGTGTGTTTTAGAGGCACCAGGACAACCGTAAAGAACTTCTTCCATGTAGGGAGCTAGGCACTACTCCTGAAAATGCATTTTAATTTTTCAAGCAGGGGCCCTATTTGAGCGTGTGACATTTAACAGTTCTGTTTTGGCCTAGACTATTGCCAGTTCTGTGCTCATTTTAAACATAAACACATTCATGGAAATGTTTCACATTAATAGGAATATCTTCCAATATGAATTAAAGGGAAAATATCAAAAAGGGGCATATAATATGATTACAACCTTACCTATAGAGTTAAAAAATCTAAATGCAGTCCTGACTCAATTGAAGTCAATGACTAAACGTCCATTGTTTTCATTGAAATCAGGATTTTTATTTATATTTTTATTTATTTATTTTATTTTATAGATTTCTATCCCGCCCCCTCCTGCAATGCAGCTCGGGGCGGCTAACAACAGTAAAAAACAATTAAAATCAATTAAAATATAAATATAAAATACATTAGAACAGGGCTAAGACAGTAATAAATAAATACATGGGCGGGGGATTAAAATCACACACCCCCTCCCTCCCTCCCAAAGGCCTGGGCAAACAGCCAGGTCTTACAGTTCCGCCGAAATGTCAAAAGGCTTGGGGCCAGGCGGATTGCCTCCATGGAGTGTAATTCTAAACATACTTACTTGTGAGGGAGTCTCAATCATTTTAATGGGCTTTCTTACATGTAAGCTTGTCCAGATTTGTGGCCACTGTCTCAATGAGATCAGTTTTAACTATTGGATCCGTTAATGGACTGTGTGTACGTCTCCTAAGACTAAGCTACCGTCTTTTAGAGGTGTGCAGGGGTCATGTATGTTTCCTTTGTCCATTATTTTTAAGCTGCATCTCTCTGTAATACACCTCTCTGACCAGCCTCATCTTGTTTTTCCTCTGTGTCTTTTGTTTCCTAGGTCTCCTTGTGGGAACCCTGGATGTAGTTTTGGATTCCAGTGCCAGAGTTGCTCCTTACCGGATCTTGCACCAGACTCAGGACTCTCAAATCTATTGGGCAGTGGCATGTGGTAAGTCCTACCATTTTCTCGCATACATACCATCTCTTCTTCTTTTTTCTTTTTTTTTTTCCTTCAAGGTGGCAACTCTTGCTAAGGCTGCATTTTAGTCACGAGTTACAGATTGACTACATATATTGGATTCTTTTTAAAAAAATAATACATTCCAACTTCCTGATATCTCAGGATTTTTGTGGTGATAGTGGGTGGACCATTTTCACTGAGAGCCTTGGCACTTGACAGCTCAAATCTTGAACAGTGTGGGATGCTGAAATAGGGCTCAAAATTCCAAGGTGACACAACTTGCTCAATGAACTCTTTTGTGATATTTAATTTCTCCAGGTTGCAAGAATATGCTTTCCTCCAGAGAGGGGAGGTGTGTGGTGAGGTGGGATGCAATTAGAGTGGCCAGATATGCACATTTTTACAGGACACTTATAAGAGATACAGGTTGCAGGGCTGCATTGGCTCCAGTGCAGCCCTGCAACCTATATTTATGTCCTCTAAAATGTGCATATCTGGCCATCCTAGATGCAATATAGTGTGTTTGGAGATTTAAAAACACACCACAAAAATGAGAGTTTGTAATGCAACCCAGAAGTCCTAGTTTCCCTGTACAGTGTCCACTGGGCCAGTCAAGCCCAAGATACCTAATACATACATGGCGTGTTTCTTCAAAATACATCACTTAACATTGGGTATTTTCAGACGTGACGGGGCCAATTGACCCCGTCACGAAATCAATACATTGATCCCCCACCAGGATGACCCCGTCACGCCCTAACAGATGTGCCGGGGGATCCCAGCGGGGAATCGGGGAGGGGGCGGGGCCACCTAGCGCAACGTGCAGCCACGCAGCCCCGCCCCCTCCACGCTCCCCGCCGCCCGCCCTCTGGGGAGATGGGCGGCTGCCGCAGCCAATGTGGCCGCAGCGCTCGCCCGAATTGGCCATGGGCCGGAATCCCTGCGGGGATTCCGGCCCGTGGCCGCCGTCCAGAAGTGACGGCAGGGTTCACCACTGCGGGGAATCGCCTTCGCCACGAGATGACCGCCGCTTCGGCCGCTCGCGTGGCGAAAGTGATTCCCCACCGTGGTAACATTGGGGGGGAACATCTGTTCCCCCCATCAGACGTTACGCGGTCACAGCCACCACAGGGAATTGACTGTGGTTCACTGTGATCTCATAACGTCTGAAAATACCCATGGTCACTTAATAAGTGTTGTTGAAACTGCAAATGATGAATAAGGATGACTGCAGGTAACATTTCCCCTGGTATTGTGTACATTTTTCTATTCTCATTTGACCTAGGGGGGGAAAGACACAAATTCATTGCCCCTTAGTCCCATGACACAGAACTATTTGCTGTCTTTTCTAGTTTCTTGTTTCAGAGTTTGGGGTTATTTTGGTTTGTGAGACCACAGACAGCCTGTGTTAAGTTTCTGCGGTTAATACAGCTGGGGGCCTTTTATCTGATTCCTTTGTTGCCGAGGTTGGTTCTTAACATGACAAGAAATAGTCCTCTTGGGGAGCAGGGGCTTCAGGCAGTTTTGTTGCTTTCGAGGGCTCTTTGCTTCTCCTCAAGTCACCAAGGTGAGAGGCTGCTATATGGGCAGTAATTGTATAGCAGACTGCAACATTGTGGCAGTTAAAGTGCTTAAGTAAAAGCTATTAAAGTTAATTTCTCTCTCCCTGTTTCAGAGAGGGAATTTTAAAAAAGATTTAAAGTGGAATTCTAGATCTCACAAGAATTTGCTAGTGCATGCCTGCTAAGTTCAGAAGTTCTTTGTGTTTTTATCAGAGCTTTGTTGTCTCCTAGATTGCTTTCTTGGTTTTGAACCTGCTCTGATGGAGTTGTGCTGAATTTCTCACATAACTTTTCCCATTATCATGTAATGGGACATCAGAAATTCCTTCACCACAAGGTTGAGGAGAAAGAGGTGGCCTTGTGTGGGAAGGAAGGAATCTCTCACTAAAAAGGAACAAAAATCGCACACAAGTTAACTTTTCTATAGAAATATTCTCTTCACCACCCCATGATAATTTCTTTTAGTGTGGAAATGGAATTTTAAGGTCTGAAAATGTGCCTTTTGCATACTTTCATTGACTCCATTATGGGTGATTTNCCAGGCGGATTGCCTCCATGGAGTGTAATTCTAAACATACTTACTTGTGAGGGAGTCTCAATCATTTTAATGGGCTTTCTTACATGTAAGCTTGTCCAGATTTGTGGCCACTGTCTCAATGAGATCAGTTTTAACTATTGGATCCGTTAATGGACTGTGTGTACGTCTCCTAAGACTAAGCTACCGTCTTTTAGAGGTGTGCAGGGGTCATGTATGTTTCCTTTGTCCATTATTTTTAAGCTGCATCTCTCTGTAATACACCTCTCTGACCAGCCTCATCTTGTTTTTCCTCTGTGTCTTTTGTTTCCTAGGTCTCCTTGTGGGAACCCTGGATGTAGTTTTGGATTCCAGTGCCAGAGTTGCTCCTTACCGGATCTTGCACCAGACTCAGGACTCTCAAATCTATTGGGCAGTGGCATGTGGTAAGTCCTACCATTTTCTCGCATACATACCATCTCTTCTTCTTTTTTCTTTTTTTTTTTCCTTCAAGGTGGCAACTCTTGCTAAGGCTGCATTTTAGTCACGAGTTACAGATTGACTACATATATTGGATTCTTTTTAAAAAAATAATACATTCCAACTTCCTGATATCTCAGGATTTTTGTGGTGATAGTGGGTGGACCATTTTCACTGAGAGCCTTGGCACTTGACAGCTCAAATCTTGAACAGTGTGGGATGCTGAAATAGGGCTCAAAATTCCAAGGTGACACAACTTGCTCAATGAACTCTTTTGTGATATTTAATTTCTCCAGGTTGCAAGAATATGCTTTCCTCCAGAGAGGGGAGGTGTGTGGTGAGGTGGGATGCAATTAGAGTGGCCAGATATGCACATTTTTACAGGACACTTATAAGAGATACAGGTTGCAGGGCTGCATTGGCTCCAGTGCAGCCCTGCAACCTATATTTATGTCCTCTAAAATGTGCATATCTGGCCATCCTAGATGCAATATAGTGTGTTTGGAGATTTAAAAACACACCACAAAAATGAGAGTTTGTAATGCAACCCAGAAGTCCTTGTTTCCCTGTACAGTGTCCACTGGGCCAGTCAAGCCCAAGATACCTAATACATACATGGCGTGTTTCTTCAAAATACATCACTTAACATTGGGTATTTTCAGACGTGACGGGGCCAATTGACCCCGTCACGAAATCAATACATTGATCCCCCACCAGGATGACCCCGTCACGCCCTAACAGATGTGCCGGGGGATCCCAGCGGGGAATCGGGGAGGGGGCGGGGCCACCTAGCGCAACGTGCAGCCACGCAGCCCCGCCCCCTCCACGCTCCCCGCCGCCCGCCCTCTGGGGAGATGGGCGGCTGCCGCAGCCAATGTGGCCGCAGCGCTCGCCCGAATTGGCCATGGGCCGGAATCCCTGCGGGGATTCCGGCCCGTGGCCGCCGTCCAGAAGTGACGGCAGGGTTCACCACTGCGGGGAATCGCCTTCGCCACGAGATGACCGCCGCTTCGGCCGCTCGCGTGGCGAAAGTGATTCCCCACCGTGGTAACATTGGGGGGGAACATCTGTTCCCCCCATCAGACGTTACGCGGTCACAGCCACCACAGGGAATTGACTGTGGTTCACTGTGATCTCATAACGTCTGAAAATACCCATGGTCACTTAATAAGTGTTGTTGAAACTGCAAATGATGAATAAGGATGACTGCAGGTAACATTTCCCCTGGTATTGTGTACATTTTTCTATTCTCATTTGACCTAGGGGGGGAAAGACACAAATTCATTGCCCCTTAGTCCAATGACACAGAACTATTTGCTGTCTTTTCTAGTTTCTTGTTTCAGAGTTTGGGGTTATTTTGGTTTGTGAGACCACAGACAGCCTGTGTTAAGTTTCTGCGGTTAATACAGCTGGGGGCCTTTTATCTGATTCCTTTGTTGCCGAGGTTGGTTCTTAAAATGACAAGAAATAGTCCTCTTGGGGAGCAGGGGCTTCAGGCAGTTTTGTTGCTTTCGTGGGCTCTTTGCTTCTCCTCAAGTCACCAAGGTGAGAGGCTGCTATATGGGCAGTAATTGTATAGCAGACTGCAACATTGTGGCAGTTAAAGTGCTTAAGTAAAAGCTATTAAAGTTAATTTCTCTCTCCCTGTTTCAGAGAGGGAATTTTAAAAAAGATTTAAAGTGGAATTCTAGATCTCACAAGAATTTGCTAGTGCATGCCTGCTAAGTTCAGAAGTTCTTTGTGTTTTTATCAGAGCTTTGTTGTCTCCTAGATTGCTTTCTTGGTTTTGAACCTGCTCTGATGGAGTTGTTCTGAATTTCTCACATAACTTTTCCCATTATCATGTAATGGGACATCAGAAATTCCTTCACCACAAGGTTGAGGAGAAAGAGGTGGCCTTGTGTGGGAAGGAAGGAATCTCTCACTAAAAAGGAACAAAAATCACACACAAGTTAACTTTTCTATAGAAATATTCTCTTCACCACCCCATGATAATTTCTTTTAGTGTGGAAATGGAATTTTAAGGTCTGAAAATGTGCCTTTTGCATACTTTCATTGACTCCATTATGGGTGATTTAAAAAAAAAAAGCTTTGTAAAAAACAGTACCAGTTAAACAACATAGTAACCTTTCAGCACCCTCATGTTTCATGTTTGCTTTTTTTTCCTTCAAATTTCAAGTCCGTGTATTGTCTTCTAGCAACGATGCACAGCACTGGTCAGCAATGAAGAATGGAATATTGCATTCAAGGATGCAGCAAGCCTTGTTCTGAAAATAAAGTATAGGGTTTTTATAAAGTTTCTTAATATCCTTAAGGTATCAAGTACCGAATAAGAATTAAGAAAATATTTAAAGCTACGTGGTTTGAACACCTGTGGACTGTCTGGAGCTGGTTTTCTAACTTTCCTCTTTCTTCCCCACTGGTAGGATCATCCCGTAAGGAGATCACAAAACACTGGGAATGGCTGGAGAATAATTTGCTCCAGACTCTCTCCATCTTTGATAATGAAGAAGACATCACCACCTTTGTCAAGGGCAAGATACATGTAAGTCCACTCTTGACCCCTCTGACCCTTCTAGCTATCGTCCTGTCTCACTCCTTCCTTTTGCTTCCAAGCTGCTTGAACGTGTTGTCTACTCTCGCTGCCTTGACTTCCTATCCTCCAACTCCTCCCTTGACCCCCTCCAATCTGGCTTCCGCCCCCTTCATTCTACTGAAACTGCTCTCGCTAAGATCACCAACGATCTTCTGGTGGCTAAATCTAAACGTCTCTATTCCATTCTTGTCCTCCTTGATCTCTCTGCTGCCTTCGATACTGTTGACCACTCACTCTTGCTGGATTCCCTTCACTCCCTTGGCTTTTGTGGCTCTGTCCATAACTGGTTCTCCTCCTACCTCTCTGACCGCTCCTTTAATGTGTCTCTCTCCAACTCCGCCTCCTCCTCCTTCCCCCTCTCAGTTGGTGTTCCTCAAGGCTCTGTTCTTGGCCCTCTCCTCTTCTCGATCTATACCTCATCCTTAGGCAAACTCATTGCCTCCCATGGCTTCCAATACCACCTCTATGCTGATGACACTCAACTCTATCTCTCTACTCCCTCTCTCTCTCCCTCTGTTCAAGCTCGTCTCATCAACTGTCTCTCTGACATCTCTACCTGGATGTCTCAACGTCAACTCAAACTCAACATGGCTAAAACTGAACTCCTTATCTTCCCCCCTCATCCTTCCTCTCCTTCCTCACTGTCAATAACTATTGATGGAGTCACCATCCTGCCTGTCCCCCAAGCCCGTAGCCTAGGCTTCATCTTTGACTCAGCCCTTTCTTTTAAACCCTACATTGACTCTGTTGCTAAATCCTGTCGCTTCTCCCTCCATAACATTGCTAAGATTCGCCCTTTTCTCTCTGTCTCGTCTGCCAAAACTCTTGTTCATGCTCTGGTCATCTCTCGCCTCGATTACTGTAACCTCCTTCTCACTGGCCTTCCCCGGTCTCACCTTTCTCCCCTCATCTCTGTCCAAAACTCTGCTGCCAGGGTCATCTACCTCGCCAGTCGCTTCGACCATGTGCAGCCCCTCCTCTCTTCGCTTCACTGGCTTCCCCTTCCTGAACGAATCCTGCACAAGCTCCTAGTCTTCACCTATAAAGCTCTTCACAACCTTGCTCCCCCCTACCTCTCTGCACTTATCGCCCTCCATACTCCAGCCCGTGCACTTCGCTCCTCCTCTGTCCCTTCTCTCACCCTTCCACGCCTTCCCTGCTCCCCTAAGCGCCTTCGTCCCTTCTCACTTGCTGCCCCCCATGCCTGGAACTCCCTCCCTGTCCACATCCGCCTTGCCCCCTCCCTTCATACCTTCAAATCTCTCCTTAAAACTCACCTCTTTCGCTCTGCTCTGTCTGACTCTTTATCCTGCTGAGCCACTATTCCTATACCTACGATCGGTTTACCCTTATCCTTGCAACATGGACCTGCCTGCTGTCATTCTCATCGTAACCAAGCCAAGTACGTGCACTTGAGACCTCGCATCTTCATGAATGTTAGACCCCTTGTCTCTCCCTCTGTTCCCCTTCCTAAGTCTCTCCCCCAGCTCCTGTCTCTCAGATTGTAAGCCCTAGGGGCAGGGACCATGTCTATTTTATTACTTTGTAAAGTGCCAGGTACACTGCTGGTGCTATATAAATGTTTGTTAATAATAATAATAATAATAATAATAAAGGAACATTTTTCCCTGCAGGCTTTTCAGAACTTTAGGGGGCAGGGAATGGAAAAGTGGTGGTAAGATCTGCATTCTTTAAATCTTCATAGAATGCCTCCTGCTACCTGTACCACATTATTGTTCCATAGCATGTGATTAATTTGTACCGCAGTACGAATAATGAGAAAGGGGCGGAAGCTCACAAGGAGTAAACTACCTAGAATGATGTATTTCCTTTTTATAAATGAAATATATATTTTTGTATTTAAATGTTTATCCCGCCCTTCCCTAAGGCTCAGGGCTGCTAACAACATTTATAGTCAGCAGTCATTAAAATCTGCTGATTGTTCTAACATTATCCTACTTTAATTCTGAACGCTAGCTTTTAAGTGTGAGGTGGGGGCAGAGGTTCACTTTTACCAGGATTTCAAGTGATCTCATTTGTGTTTGCTCTTGTAAAATTGCAGGTTGAGGTATGGTGGTGATTTCTTTCCATTGTCTTTGCCCAAGCAGTTGATACTTCCTCCTGCATGGCTTCCTTGCTATGAGTGAAGACAACATTGACTTTTCCTCTTACCATTATCTCCTCTCATTGCCCTATAGGGCATTATTGCTGAAGAGAACAAGAATCAGCAGCCTCAGGGTGAAGAGGATCCAGGTAAATTCAAGGAGGCTGAACTGAAGATGCGGAAACAGTTTGGGATGCCTGAGGTAGAGAAGCTTGTCAATTACTATTCCTGCAGCTACTGGAAAGGGCGTGTCCCCAGGCAGGGCTGGCTGTACCTGACTGTCAATCACATTTGTTTCTATTCATTCCTGTTGGGCAAAGAAGGTGAGTTTTCAGCCTTTCATGTGCTCTTTTCTGACTTCCCACTTCCCTTTCGATCAGTTTTAATCCTTAGTTTGGGTGTTTTGTGCTGTTTAAAGTCATTCTCTGTAATGGTCCTCTTTGAACCTATCTTGTAATCTGGCCCCATTCATTGTCAAATTCTCTCAAGACTTAGAAACTGCTAGCAAAATGCTGATGGTACTTGTCACAGACTGATATATCTTTCTTACACTCCTCCACTGGGCAAAGCTTACATCCTCATAATTCCATCACTAAGAGTCTCTTCACTACTGTGGCTAATTTATAGTATTCTAAAAAGGAACATATGCATCCTTCAGAAGACGTAAGTGGTCCTTCACTCCTGGTGTCTTTCTTCCCTTCCCCCCTCTATTTGCATGTAGATCTCTGCCCATAAAGCCCTATTTCTTGGCTTCTTAAACACATACAGTTCTATAGCAAGATCTATAGCAAGATCGTGTCAACTACTTCTTGAATAATTCTAGCACCCAACTCTCTTAAGCCACTTGCACACGAGACAGGAGGGGGGAGGGACTGATGGAAGCTAAAAACACACCAGGGGGAATCGCAGGAAGCTCCACTCATGTGCGCAGTGTTTTAGCTCGTTTCTGGTGCAATTTCACTTGCAGATTACAGGGTTGTATTTTGAGCCCTGTAATCCCGTGAGAGAAATTGTGCCAGAAACAGGTTAAAATCAGTTAGTTACCCTACTTTCACACAATAACCTAGGCTCAAGATGTTGGGTGCTAAATGCTGGGTTCTAAATTAGGAGTTACAACTCAGGAAAAGGACATTGGAGTTGTTGTGGAGAATACATTGAAATACTCAGCTCAGTGTGCAGCGGCCATCAAAAAAGCAAACAATGTTAGGAATTATTCATAAAGGGATAGAGAATAAAACTGTAAATATCATAATGCCACTATGTGAATCTATGGTGCGACCACACCTTGAATATTGTGTGCAGTTCTGGTCACCCTATCTCAAAAAAGATATAATAGAAATAGAAAAGGTACAGAGAAGGGCAACAAAATGATAAGGGGTATGGAACGGCTCCCCTATGAAGACTGGATAGGTTGGGGGCTCTTTAGCTTGGAGAAGAGACTGAGAGGGGATATGATAGAAGTTTATAAAATCATGAGTTGTGTGGAACAGGTTAACAGGGCACGGTTATTTATCCTCTCAAATAGTACTAGAACTAGGGGACGCTCCATGAAACTAATGGGTAGAAGATTTAAAACAAATAAAGTCTTTTTTCACTCAGTGCACAATTTAGTTGTGGAATTCGTTGCCAGAAGATGTGGTCAAAACAAGTAGTATTGCTGGGTTTAAGAAAGGGTTGGACAAGTTTCTGGAGGATAGGTCCATTAGCAGCTATTAGCCATGTAGGTTTTAGGAAATGTAACCTCTTACTATCAGGAGCTGGGAGTGAACAGGGAATGGATTGCCCCATAGTGACCTGTTGGCCACTGTCAGAGACAGGTGCTGGCCTTGATGGACCATTGGTCTGACACAGTATGGCACTGCTTATGTTCCCTTTAGAACTCTAGGAATGAGGGGAGAGAATTACTCCCTTTGGATGTAGATCAGGGCTTTGCGATGGGAATTGCTTCACAAAAAAGTATTCAACATGTACAATCTCCCCATGCAAAGTCAGATTAACAAGAAATAAAAATACCACCTTATTCTACATAAAATAATCTGATCTGGCTTCACTTAATTTATTTCCAGTTGAGTTATGCTACATATTTAAATGACTGAGCTTTCTTCCATAAGCACACAGGAATGGAAGCTGTTTTACATTCTATTAATAGGAGATGTAATCTGCAGACATCAGAGAACTGCCAGTCCCTTGCTTTTTTGAGAATGTAAAATTTCCAGATCTGGATAGATGTGACTGTATTAATTATTGTGTTGTAACCTGGAGAGGAGGGGAAATGAAAACCAGAAACAATGTAATTAGGAACCTGCCCTGTCTGGACAGCATTTGTAAAAGATCCTGCATTATTTTCTAGTCCATTTCTTTACAGAGAGCAGTTCAATTATTATTTAGGACTTTGGAGAATCAGATAATAATTAGGAGAAATGGTAGGTGCGAGGCATTTGTCTGCTTGCTTGTTTGACATCTTTTTGTATTTCGTAACTGGTGGGTTTTGTGTGGGGTTTCTGCAGTGACTTTGGTTGTCCAGTGGGTGGATGTAACACAGCTGGAGAAGAATGCCACACTGCTGTTCCCTGAGTGCATCAAAGTGAGTACCAGGGACAGTGAACTTTACTTCTCTATGTTCCTCAACATCAATGAGACCTTCAAGCTGATGGAGCAGCTGGCTAACATTGCTATGCGGCAGCTACTGGACAATGAGGGCTTCTTGGAGGATAAGACCCTTCCCAAGCCCAGCAAGCCTCTCAAGAACATCTCTGCACTCAAAAGGTGCGTGTCTCTTTGAAAAGTTAGAGGAGCAGTGGCGGAGGATTGAAGGAATAGGTTTCTATTGCTATGTTATAATTATATTCAGTAGCACTCATGTTATAATTATATTCAGTAGCACTCATTCAAGCCCTGGTAGGCTCAGGGCACTGTTATGTGTACTCCATAACCAGTTTGAACCATCACCCCTGAAACAACGTGCATGTTTGTTCCAGCTCAGTACAAGGCAAATATTGTATTGGCAAGTTCATTAATATCCCCTGTAAATGAGGCTGGGACTGTATTTTCAGACAGGAAGCAAATAAAGTTTTTACGTAAGCAGGACTTCGCACCACAGAAGTCAATACAGGTACTGTAATGCTGTTTGCTAAGGGAAGTCATACAACTACCTATCTAAAATGGTTTCCAGAATCCCTACATTTTGTCTCTATCTCTGAATTACATTTTCTCCTAATCCTTTCTTCTTTGTTTTAACTTGAAGGTCTTTTTAAAATGATACTTGTATACAGAGCATTTTATCTATCCAGTGTGCTGTATACAAACTCTCATATACAAACTCTCACTGTCTGGGGTAAGTCCATGCAGACTTTGCTCACCTTTTTGTCCAGTGTTTGGCTTATAATGCTGTCTTCCTTTGATTTACATTTACCAGAAGCACTTTAGAGAGACATTGCATTACACCTGCCCTACATTCTTTGCATTGACTCCCTGTAGAGTGGCAAATTAAATTGAAGATTGTGCTGCTGGTTTTTAGGGTCCTGAATAATGGTGTAGGCCCAGGTTATATTTGAGACCTGCTTCTGGAGCCCCGCCCTACTGGTAGTCTTTGCTCAAATACCGTATGCTGTTTGGGGATCATGCCTTAGGTCGGTGGGTGAGTGGGCCTTTGCTGTGACAAACCCCTCAGTGTGGAACTCCCTCCTTCCAGATGTTCATCTCAGCTTCACTCTCCTCACCTTCAGAAAGCACCTGAATACTTTTCTAGTCTCCAGGTAATTTTAGAGGATCCACTGCAGGTTTTCCATAGTGTATTTTCCTCATCCTTTTTAACTGTTTTAAATTGATTTATATGGATTTTAAATCAGTAAAATTCAATAATAATATAAAACATTTTAAAAGAATCATTTAAAAAACACCAAATTTTTCTCCCCCCCCCAACTATCTCACCCACCCCGAAGGTTTGGGCAAACAGCCAAGTCTTGCAGGCTCGACGAAAAGCCAGCAGACTTGGGGCCAGGCGGGCTTCCTCCGTGAGGGAGTTCCAGAATCATGGCACGGCCACTGAGAATGCCCTCTCCATAGTGGCCCCCCGTTTTACACGGGGGACCTCCAGAAAGGTGCCCCCGGTGGACCGAAGGGGTTGCCCTGGGACGTGGAAGGCGAGGCAGTCCCTGAGATATGAGGGGCCCAGACCATATAGGGTTTTATAGCCCAAAACCAACACCTTGAATCTGGCTCGGTACACTATAGACAGCCAGTGCAGCCCACGGAGCATGGAGGTGATGTGCTCCCGTCAGCTCGTCCCCGTAAGGAGACCAACTGCCACGTTCTGCACTAGCTGCAGCCTCCGAACCAGCATCAAGGGAAGCCCCACGTAGAGCGTGTTGCAGTAGTCTAGCCTCGAGGTGATGAAGGCATGGAGGAGGGTGGCCAGGTTGGGCCTGGAAATGAAAGGACGCAACCTCCACACCAGATACAACTGGCAGAAGGTGGCTTTAGCCACCACCTCCATCTGTCGATCCAGGAGGAGGTCTGAGTCCAAAAACACTCCCAGACTGCAAACCTGCTGGGCTATGGGAGGGCAGGCCCCCTCTACGAGGGGGGCCAGCACCTCCCTCGCCCTCACCACCACCATCACTTCCGTCTTATCGGGACTGAGCCTTGGTCTGCTCTGCCGCATCCAATCTGCCACAGCTTCCAAACATTGGGAGAGTACTGAGATGTCAGGACCTGGGTCGGTTGAAAAAGAGAGGTACAGCTGAGTATCATCAGCATATTGGTGACAGCACACCCCGAACCGTCTCACGATCTCCTCCACGGGCTGCATATTAGAGGTGGGACCCCGGG
>QEPC01000541.1:1138510-1158414 GCA_003113815.1 Sphenodon punctatus
TTATTGGATACCGGATTTTACCGGTTTCCCGCCCCTACTGCGTATACACATTAAACAATAAAGTTTAATGAATAAAAATAAAGATTTTGTTTGAATAGAAGTGGTTAAGCTTGTTTAGTAACTGTAAATAGTTAAATAATACATTGGTCATTTTTAGATGGGAAAGCTTTCTCCCGCTACTTTAAAATGCAGCTCAAGGAAACTCCTGCAGGGGGAAATCGAACGCTCCTCATTGGACCAGAAGTCACCCAGGCGCTGTTGGAAATGGTGGCGCCAAGTGACTCCCAAATGTTTTGAGCTGCGGACTAGGCAAGACCTCACTTATCAGGGACTTAGTCTACATCTCTAAGCTTCTGAGAGTCACCCGGCGCCACTCTTCCCAACAGCGCCCGGGCTACTTCTGGTCCAGCAAGGAGCATCTGATTTCCACATGCCCCCCAAATGGGGGTTTCCCAAGCTGCATTTTAAAGCTGAAGGAGAAAGCTTTCCCATCTAAGAACGCCCATTGTTATTGCCTAGAGGCAGGTGCTCTGGAATTCCAAGTGGGGTTGGTGGAACTGGCTGATTCTGCTGTTGGTTGGCAGTGCGTGAAAGGTGGCAGTTCCAGAATCTCAATTGGGATTGTTTGCTGACCCTGAGGGGAGGGAAAAACAAGGCTCCTTGAGGAAGGAGGCCAAGGTAGCTGACTCTGAGGAAAAGAAGGCCGTTGTAAGTCAGAGGGGGTAATTTCCTAGTGCATACAGGACATGGTGGCAAGGAGACCTACCCTGGGACAAGGATTGATCAAGTGTCTCTCTTCGGGATCCTAAGCCTTTCAAAACCTGAGGGAAGGACTGTGGACGTGACGACTGGAGCTATTAAAATCTGTTAAAAGTCAGCATAGCGTAAGAAACCTAGTCGAGTGGTTGGAAGTTAGCCATTTTAATCCTTTGTTTTCATTATTCTAACTCATCCCATGTTTCCCTCTTGGTTTTTTTTCCTTTTCCTTAGTGTCTTTATTAGTGGGGCTGTTGTATGTAATTAAAATCTGTTTTTACAGTCTGACAACTGGTGAGTTGATCTCTCTCATTTAAACTGAGGTAACCTCACCACCCTCAATTGGTGTGAGTCAAAACCTCACCATTCTACCACAAGTGTATTAAAGGAGAGCATACAGAGAGAAAGGGCTCTTCAACGCAACACAGTCTACAGACCCAGGGTGGGCAAGCTATATGCTTGGGAGTCATACACACCTTTCAGGCAGTTCAAGTGCAGTTCTTGGACAAGGTCATTCCCTGGCTCCACACTGCTCTAACGATCCTATTTCTTACTTCATTACACCCAAATCTCAACAGCTGAATTACAACAGTTCCTCAGAATCTCAGCAGCCAGACCCACAGAGCACTGGCTTCATCAGCCAATCACGAAGCAGGAGAGGTGGGATGATGCTTAGCCTGGGAGGTGCTACAGAGGGATGTGCACATATGTGTATGTGTTTTGTGGCTCTCAGCCATATGACTATTTTGATACGTAGCTCAAAGGGTTGAGAATTTTGCCCATCCCTGCTATAGACTTTTACTGAAATGAACACCTGAGTGCAGTGTTTGTGTCCCAGCATTCAGAGGATAGAAAATTGGACCTGTTAGTACCACCCTAAGTGCTAGTTACTTTTCATTCTTGTTTCCTCAGAGATCTAGATGCTCGAGCCAAAAACGAGTGGTACCGTGCCTACTTCCGGCTTTCCAAGGATGAACGCCTGGATGGACACACAGATTGCACCTTATGGACTCCATTCAACAAGATGCACATCCCTGGCCAGATGTTTGTTTCCAACAATTACATCTGTTTTGCTAGCAAGGCAGAGGAAGCCTGTCATCTCATCATACCACTCAGGGAGGTAGGTACCTGTTAAAATGAAGAGCTGTCTTTGCATCAGAATCAGTTGGCTAGACTATAAGTTGAATGAACTGTTCCAAAGAATTGACTGTGTTTCAGGTGCTGGGAGATTCTTTCCCAGTCGGCAGTATTTCTACTAGGAGCTTTAGATCAGTTCCCTCTGCAAAATAAGTTGGTCTCCAAACCTCCAGTAACAGAGGGAAGTAAACAGAGGTAGAAAACACAATATTTGTATTTCCTCCAGTATTTGTCAGACTGCTAACTAGCATTTCTGTGTTTTGTCGTACCCTGAAAGTATCCAGGGTCAGGGTTGATTTTCACTGTTTAACAAAAGCTATTAACGACATCATGAAATACTTGTATTTGTTTTATAGCTCAATTTTTCTTTTTCTCACCTTTTGTTTGTAAAAGGGAAATTTTAGGGGTGCATGACAATAGTATTTTCCCCTTTTGCCCCTTTTCTACAATCCCATTTGACAAACTGAGGTATTTATTGTTTTAATGAAGCTGAATGTATCTTGCGCGCTAGCATAATTAACGATAGCCACACAGCCCCTTCAATAATGCTTGTTAATTGCCACTGTAGAGGCAGAAGGAAGGGGAACAAAAAGCAGACACATGTTTTTAGTTTGTATCTATCAAAAATGGCTTTGCAGGGATTTTTGTTTTGGGGTAGTTAGTGGAGACTAGGGCCTTGGGCATTGGCTATTTGTGTGCAGTGACACTGGGCACACCTTTCCACCTTGATGTTTTTTATTTCTTGTAGAAAGAATAAAATGATAAACAATGTGACAAAATGATTAAAATGTGACATTTTCTTATTTTGTTTGAATTTGTAAATACAAAATCATTTATTCACTCGTGACATGCTTTTCTGATTAAAGGGATATTGAGACTGGGAGGGCAGTGAAAGGTCTGCCTTGTCCAGGAGAAATTAAGAAAAGGCCCTTGATCTTGTTGTATGAGCCAGAGAATTTGGCAGGATCAAGGAAGTGGGTGTTTTAGAGGCAAAACCCCCTACTGTTTATTGAGTTGGCTGCAGCTGCTTGCTTTCTCTTCTTTCCTCACCAGTTAATACTGTCATCCCTACAATAAATAAATCCTCAGCTACAGTAGAGCCTGGTAGCACATGCCACCTTGTATGTATCCAGGGCTAGCCCATTCATGTGACAAGGTATCCCTCTCCAACTTTGGTGGGAAACCTGCATTGCAAACCCTGACTTGGGAGTTGCAGTGCAGACTGAGCACAGTGCTGCTTCTCGCAGTCAGAAGCCCAGGACTTGCAGTGTCAAGAGGGGCGCTCAGAGTTTTGGCAGGGTGGTAAAATGCCCTGAGCAGCCCCTGCACGTATAGTAAATGTCTTGTAAGTGAAGTGATAGTTGAACAGATATGAATGTCCAAAAGATAGTTTAGGATGTAAATAGGCCATATCTTGTCAGTGTACATTTTATAATCACAGAGAAGTGATGGAGGTTGTCAAAAATCCAAATTGCCTATGTCTCTAATCTGCAGGTGACAATTGTGGAGAAAGCTGACAGTTCCAGCGTCCTGCCGAGCCCTCTTTCTATCAGCACCAAAAGCAAAATGACTTTCCTTTTTGCCAACCTGAAGGACCGAGACTTCTTGGTACAGAGAATCTCTGACTTCCTGCAGAAAACACCATCTAAGATACCAAGTGACAATGACAAAGTGTGGAAGGGGGGCGTTGGTGACCCTGGATGTGAGGTATAAGGGCAGAGCTCTGGAAAGGAGCCTCTTGCGCTTTCAAAATGACTGTCACTACTTTGTGTGTGTGCCAGAAAATGAAAACTTTCTATCAAGCTCCAACACTGCATGCTGGAAACTGGCTGAGCTCTGGCATTGTGTACCCTTAGGCAGAACCACTTAATATCTAAACCAGGGGTGGGGAACCTGAGGTCCAGGGACTAAATGCGACCCACAGCTAGTTTTGTATATGCCCCTTTCCGTATCCTGATCTGGCTCCTGGATCCAGTTCCTATTCCCCAAGCACTGAAAGACTGGACTCAGGGTAAGGGAGCAGACATGATTGCATGCATGCCAGGGTAGTGGACAGATCCATGGCACAGATCCATGATCTGGACCCTTCTCTTCGACTTCACCCCTTTAGCACCCCTGCCCCCAACTTCTATGCAGTACTTAGAGCTTGTACTTATTTTCAAAGTGGCTCCTGGAAGGGGAAAAGGTTCCCTACTCTTGATCTATATAGTGAGGATCAGTGAAACTAAAACCATTTGCTTCACTGCTCTGTTTGGCAGATGAGAGAATAGAGAATGGATATAGAGGCTGAATTCTCCTTTAGTTCTGAGCAGATCTAATAGCAGCGACTAAGATAGGGTGTCAGCAATGGGGTAGAAGTATGTAGATCAGAAGGTGTGTAGAGATCTTCACTATTGCTGCCTGTAATACAGCTGGGGGAGGAGGGGGGAGAAGTCTTCCCTCTAGCACTTGGTCACACAAAGAGTGCTTTAAAATAAATACCAATAGAACCATACTATTCTTTTGCCTTTTTCAGCCAACATGGTTTCTTTATTCTCCAGGAAATTCCAGAGCTACCCTCCAGCAGCCCAGTCGCCATCAGCCCAACTTCTGTTTTCAGTAACCAGAAAGTTTGTACAGGAGAAGTGCCAACAGCCTCTCAGGGGCTGCTCAAACTCTTCAGGAGAGACTCTGAGGAGCTCCTTGGACCAAAAGGGGTAAATTGATCGCCTTTATTTTCATTCAGAAAATTAATTCTGGTGAGCTTGGTGTTCAGTAACAGCCAAGCAAACCCAGGGAAAGCTTTTCCCATCTTCTCTATGCCAAGGCTCTGTCAGTGTACCTTCCTTCCTGTCAGCTTGTGCCATCCACTACAGTTCCAGTGCTGGATTCCCATACAGTTCTGCTAGTGCAACTTAACTGTGACCTGAAGTTCTACCTTGCTTTCTTACTGCTAACTACTTCAACAGAAACAGCTAGTTAGGCTGAATTGCCATATATTTTTTGATGTGGTCAAATGTCTCTTACCGTGTTTCTACTGTGCCAGGTGTCCAATAATTTATCTGGGTACAAAGAGAGTAATTTTGGAACAAGTTCTCATTTAATTTTATGTTGGGACTTGGGTAGATCGAGATCACCAAACCCATTACACTTGTACTCTAGTCTCTATTTAAAACCAAATTTCCCCTAAGTATTAAATCACAAGTATTAAAAGCTATGCTAGTCTCCAGCAACTCTTCCTCTTGTTCAGAGAAAAGCCATGTCAGTATTGCATTTCAGTATGCACATTTTAGCTGGGATTGCTTTGAAACGTAATATAGGCAATCAGTTGTTCATAGATTATTTATAACAAGTGTAGCACACTGTAGAGGAGGGAGGAGGGCAGAGTTTGAATGTTTTGTTTGTCTAGTGTAGTCTAAAATCTCCAATTGTGTAGGTAAATTTGTTGAAAATACGTAAATTCACCAGACCATCTCTATTTGCTTTTCCCCATAGGCAAAAGAGAAGATGAAGGAAGAGTCATGGAACATTCATTTCTTTGAGTACGGGCGGGGAATGTGTATGTATCGCACAGCCAAGACCCGCGATCTGGTACTAAAAGGGATCCCAGAGAATCTGCGAGGGGAGCTATGGCTTCTGTTCTCAGGTGAGCTGCTCTATTAGATAATCAAGGACAGTTCCCAGGTGAAAAATCATTTTAGTTTAAATAAATAATTGCAGGCGTTCTGCACATGTCAGGCGTAAATGGCATAGGCTGCATGAGTGGAATCTTCATATCTATGTGTATCAAACCTATTTCTAAATTAAACCAAGTATTTAGCCACAGGTTAATTCCATCTGAGAAAAGCATATAGCACCCTCTCAGTGCATTCCAAAAGGTGCTCTCTGGAGACTTGTGTCAGCACACAGGTATCTAGGGTATTCTCAATTGTCTCACCCCTCCAGGAACTGCCTGGCCTCCTTTTTCTGGGTTTTATTCCTGAATAGTCTGATTGGCTCAGTTTTGTTTCTGAATCCTTGAATCCGTAGGAGCTCACTTAACCCCTCCTTTATGCCCTTTTAATGAAGGTGTAGGTCTATACCAGAGGCAGGAAAATGGTGAATTGGGAGCCACATGGCTCCTGGGCACCTCTACTGCAGTTCTCACCAGAAGTGGTTGCTTGTGGGGGTGTCCATGAGGCTTCTGTAGGAGCAAGAGAAGCTGAGCTTCCGTTTCAACCCCAGAGCCTCATGGGGGCTGTGGGAGCTGGAAGAACATGCCCTGTGCTGCTATTGCTGCTGCCCAAACACACCAGACAGCCTTGGAGCCAGCGCTTTGACGTGAAAAGGGGTGCTTGAGGGCAATCATACTGCCTCATCCCCAGGATTAGGGAAAGTCATAATTGAAGTAATTCATCCCGTAGCTGTTGGTAATATGAAAAATTTGGTATGCTGCTCTTGGGCTTGGAAACTTTGTCCACCCCTGATCTATGCAAATCAATGCCAGGGGCACATGAATGAAGTAGCAGCTGTTTCTCTCATTGTAGGAGCCTGGAATGAGATGGTGACGCATCCTGGGTACTATGCAGAGCTGGTGGAAAAGTCAATGGGAAAATACAACCTTGCCACAGAGGAAATAGAGAGAGACCTTCACCGTTCCATGCCAGAGCACCCTGCCTTCCAGAATGAATTGGGGATTGCTGCACTTCGTAGAGTTCTGACAGCATATGCATTTCGGAACCCCACCATCGGGTACTGCCAGGTAAGAGGGAAGCATAGGTTGTCCATCCAGCACAACGCAGATACTCACGACCCCATCTTCAGTTTCATTCTAGAATATGAGTTTCCTCTTGCTTCTGACACTATAGTCTAGTGCAGGGGTGCTCAGAATTTTGATCAATCAAGTGTCATTTTGAGGTCGGTCCCGGGACAGCTGTGTCAGGTGGCGGCGACTGCTGGCTTCCCTGTGCACAACTGAAGCGTGCACACACCTGCCACCACCATATTTGTTCTCTGCGCATGCCTCAGAGAGCAATTATGGCAGTGGCTGGTGTGCACATGTCCCAGCAGAGGTGCAGTGAGCGGACAGGCTAGCACAGGGAAGTTGTCCCAGGTGGGCACAGGGAAGTCGGCAGCCGCTGCCTGACCCCGGGACACAGCTTGCTCACTCCCCACTCTGTCTCCTGGGCTCAGGTGATGGCTGCCAGCTTCCCTGTGTGTGCCTGGGACAGCTTCCCTGTGCTCACTCACCCTCTCACTGCCCCCACCCAGCCCGTTGCTGTGATCCACTGCCTGCCTCCGATGTGCAGCAGCCTGGATGAGGGGGAGGAAATACCACCACCCCTGTCCATTCACACGCCGGCAGTTCCTTTCCTTCCCTCTCTTCCCCCCTCCCCCCCCCCATATATGTGTGTGTCAGTGTGTGTGAGAAAATGAGTGTGGGGGGAGTTTCTGTGTGTGTGTGTGTGTGGGTGTGAGAGAGAGATGTGAGTGTGTGTGGGTGAGAGAGAGGTGTGGGTGGGTGTTCGCCTGTGGGGGATGACAGTGTCAGCCTGTGTGTGTGTGTGAGAGAGATGTGTATGTGTGTGAGTGTGTGTCTATATGTCTGCCTGTGTGTGAGAGAGAGACAGAGGCGTGTGTGTGTGTGTGTGTGAGAGAGAGAGGTGTGTATGATGGGGTTGCCCCCCCCAAAAAAAAAATGTGGCTGTCTCCCTCTCCCCTGTGCGCCCTCATTTGCATAGCCACATCCTACCTGGCTGAGATGTGACTATGTAAAATAGGGTCAGGCCACACACCCCGTGCCATCGGTAGATCTCCAAAGATCTACATAGCGTTTCAGTAGATCTCCGGCTGGGCAAGTGTGGACACCCCTGGTCTAGTGTGAGGGCAGGAAGAGCCCTGGTACAAATCCTTGGTTGTCCTCTGGATAGGATGTTAAATCAATATCTGTTCTACCCATCTCTAGTAGCTGTAATTCCATTAAGTATTTTGTAAGTTTGGAGGAGAATCCTAGTGTCTGGGCTAATATTTCATTGCTCAATACAATTAGCTTCTACTTGCAAAGCAGTGAAGGAGTAATCCAGGTCTTGGATCGACCCAGGGCTGGTGATACCATTAGGTTGCTCAGGCAGCTGCCTAGGTTGCCATCATAAAGGGGGTAGCTCTTTTGCTCCTGATCAAGCTGCCCTGCTGTCACCATCAGTGATAAGCTCTGCATTTGATAGCACAGGAGAAGCACCCCCTTCAACTTGCTGACCTTGGCGGCCTTGGCAATAAGCTCTGCACTGGTTTGGGGATGGGAGAGGTGCTCCCTAGGTGGCTTCATCCCGATTCAGCTTCTGCTACCATCTCTCCTGCTCCTGATCTAACTGTTGCTGCCTCTTCTCTTGCAAGTTGAAGGGGTGCCTCTCCCATCCCTGATCCAGCTGCCACCATTGGAAAACTCTGAGGCTGGGTCAGGAGGCAGGAGGGAGTGGGGCTACCAACCCCTCATTGCCAGAGAAGCAGACTGTGCATGTGCGTGTTGTGCACTAGCTGTGGGCACATGGGGGTTGTGTGTAACGTGTGTGGGTTGCATGAGAGGTGCACAATGTGTGCATAGGTTATACAAAGGGCGCACGCGCAGGGGTTTGCCTAGGGCAACAAAAGTCTTTGCACCAGTCCTGGATCGACCCCTACGGTCGGCTGGCAGTACCCGCCTCGAAGTCCCCTGGGTATCCCAAGTGGCGACGATGAGGGGAGCGTTCTCCGTGGTCGTGCTGTGGAACTCCCTCCCGACAGAGGTCCGCCTGACCCCAGACCACCTCTCTTTCCGAAGACAGTATAAGACCTGGCTGTTCCACCAGGCTTTTTGGCAAGGGTGATGGGGGTGGGGGTTGGGGCGGTTTGGTGGGTTAGTTCTGCCTTAGGGTTTTATTCTTGTTTTTATGTTGTTGTTTATTTATATTAGATATGTTTATTTTATATATTTTTTAAATGTTGTAAGCTGCCGAGCTGCTGCAGCAGGAGGGGGCAACAAATAAATCTAAATAAATAATGATGGAGTGAATGGATTCAGATGCATTGTCACTGCACTACATGTTTTCTAAGTCTTTGCAAGCAGATTGAAATTCCCCCTCCATGAATATGAAAGGTGTTATTGAAATTCAATTTTAATTGTTGTATGTATCAGTACATTGCTTTGTTAAAAGGTGTCATATTTTGATTATAAACACCATTTTTCAGAGGTTACTAATAATTTCATTAAGTTTTTTATTAACACTTTTCATCTTTAGATCAAATTACTTTACAAAGTGTTTGCCCCACTTCCCAAATGAGGAAACTTAGGCATGGAGTTGTGATCTACCTCCTTCCCAGAATGAATCGGCAGAGAGCCTGAGATAGGATGGGCTGGGAGTCAGAAGATGTGTATTCTGTTGTAACCAAATAGTTCCCTTTTTACATTAAGCAGGTTTTGAATTGGTTTTCTTCACCCGCAGTATTTCTAAAAGTGTGTGATAAATTGCATGGGGCCAAGAATGTCGCAGTGAGCAGTAATATTGTTTTTCTTTCTTTGGTTCCCTTATTTATTATTGCCTTCCTCTGATGATCTAGCTAGCTATATTATTGCAGTTTATTACCTCCCTGAGCATTCTCACCTCCTGTGTTGTTGTTTCTTTTTCTTCTCTACATACATGTGCATGCCACACTCTCCCTGCCATCAGGCCATGAATATTGTGACATCAGTGCTGTTACTGTACTGTAATGAGGAAGAGGCTTTCTGGCTCCTGGTGGCCCTGTGCGAGCGGATGCTGCCAGATTACTACAACACCAGAGTGGTGGGTAAGTCTGTATCAGATAACACTGGGACCTGAAATCTATTGCTTCAAAACAGCCAGCTGCAGTTCAGGAAAGAAGTAAAAACTTGTTTATTCACACACCTTGAAGAAATCTTGTTCGTTCGCTTATCCTAAGGAGGGAGATAGAGGTAGGTGAAAGCTTTAGCTTTAGAAAATTACAGTAAGAATTTCCTACGGGTTTTAAATAGTGTCATCCTCTTCCTGAAATAATTCAATCCCAGCCTCTTAAATGCCAGAAAGATAGCAATTTGTGGGTATTTAGAGTAGGGTCACCCAGACGTTTCTGGAAGCCCAGGACAAAATGCCATTTGGGCACCCCTTATTCCACCATGCATCCCAGTTTTATTGTGAGGTTCCTCTTTTGTGTGAGACCCAGGACCAGTTGCCTTTTTTGCCCTCCCTCCGCCAGGCAGTCCCAGTTTAAAGAAGGGCAGCAGAATTAAGGGACCGAAATGGACTTGTTGACACACATTTATCTTGTTTAAACCTTTATCTGGCTGTGGGGAGGGACCTGATGAGCACTTGAAGTGTGTAAGTTCTATGAGTGGAAAGGAATTATTGTGATTGCTACACTCAGATCTGAATATCAAATACTACTTGTCCCAGTCCCCTAATTCTGCCTAGGTGACTATGACATTTATTTATAGAAAAATAATGCATTGCACAATTCCTAAGAGAGAAACTCTTGTGACCCATTCTTTCCTCATGGAAGGCGCAGTTTAGTTGGAGACCTTACTCAGTACGGATTCACCAACAGGTCACATGCTATACCTAAATACATGCTGACTTCACTGATTGAAGTAAGAAAGCCAGAAATCAAACCTAAACAAAGCCGTGTTGGTTAAATCTGTATTGGAAACAGACTGATGTGTAAGACTACTCAATATTTTCTCAACTAGCACAGGCTTACTTTTGCTCTGTGCTAGTCCTATGGTACCAACAAAACTTGAGACTCTTGCTTTTGCAGGTGCACTAGTGGACCAGGGCATCTTTGAAGAACTCACCCGAGAATACCTTCCCCAGCTGTCAGAGAAGATGCAAGAGCTGGGAGTGATTTCCACTATCTCTCTCTCCTGGTTTCTCACCCTCTTCCTCAGTGTCATGCCCTTTGAGAGTGCTGTGATCATTGTTGACTGCTTCTTCTACGAGGGCATCAAGCTCATCTTGCAGATATCGCTGGCCATCTTGGATGCCAACATGGAGAAGTTGCTAAGCTGCTGTGATTAAGGCGAGGCCATGACTGTCTTGGGCAGGTAGCCCTCATTACTGTCCTTTATAACTAAATGAATAACAAAAGATCTCCTTTTTGTAATTATGACTCTTAACTTTCCCCCCTTTCCACTGCTTATTTTTCAGACTCACCAATATTTATTGCATAACAATGGGAATTATTTCTTTTAGGAAAGAAGTATCCATTCTTCTTCAAGGATCTCCACAATTCTCACTCTTGGGACCCTTTCCTGCTCCACAGGGCATTGGAACCTTTGATTACATCAGCAGTATCCAGGCAAATTACCTGGAATCTTCTAGAATGCTACTGAGGGTTCCATGAACTCCCCCTCCCATCCCACTATTTGTGCAGGCTTTTAGACTCACAAGAACGGGATGAGATAAAAGGAAGGGGTGAAGCCATCACCACCTCAGTTCCTTTCAGCCGCTTTTGGCATTGAGAAGACCATCAGCACTTCTCCAAGCGATCTGCCAGCGTTCTGTAAAGCAATTTCTTAGACCAGTTTCTCCATTAGAGGATATTTATTTATTTATACCTCTTACTGCGGCAAAGAAACAAGAACTTATCGGTCTCGCAGTGAGACTTTTTGGCGGCCCCGCCGCCTCCTGCTCCACCTCCACTTCAGAGACTATGTCCAAAAGACTTGACTTCAAACGTTGAGTCTCCTGTCCTGCCACACTGTCAGTTAGTGACCAACACGTTCAGTACATTGCTTGTTTCGGTAAAGCCTATGACACCTGCTTGTGTAAGACATGTACAGCCCTGTCAATCAGAGCCGGAAGAAACCGGTCACTAAGACTCAAAGACATACTGACAAGGAGACCTTGTCTGCACTACAAGGCAGAGACGAAGGGCCTCTGAAGCTCTTCTCACAACAAAAGCCACCGGCTATGGCTTCCATGAGTGCACAGGCCCCATTGGTGCCACCAGACACCAAGAGCAACTCTCCAGACACGGGGGACAGCATCAATTCCAGTGCAGTACAAGTCGTTGCTCAGCCTGCACCACTTGCCCCATCACAACCTCCTGAACTGATGGACAGCTCCTCTCAGCACAAGGAGCCTTAAAAGAATAGAGATCCTGCAAATGTGGGCAAAAAGAAAAGGAAGAGAAGAACCAGGTCACCCGACCCTTCTCTTGACTCGGCCATGGGCAAGACTCCTCATACCATACTCATTGAGACTGTTTATTCAGAGGAGGAACATGTTGCCCTCCAGTCCATCAGGCTCAGCCCACTTTGAGCCCAGAGACAGCTACGGGGCATAGGAACAATTCCCCTCCAAGACAACCCTCACTGCCCCAACACAGAGGGCATTCACAGCCCTCAGACAGGCGGTCCCGATAGCATTACACTCCTCCCTGGCACCGTTGGCACTGGTAATTTGAGTCCAGTCATCATAGTAGGGAGCACTCCAGGGACAGGCACTATGATAATTAAAGGAGCATCTCCCCCTGTTCTGTTGTCAGGCAATGGAGAGAACCTTCCTACCATTGAGATAGACACATCAGGGACGATGCTTAGAGCGCTTGTATTCAAGATCTTACTCCAGATCCTGCAGCCGCTTCCAATTGTACTGCAGGTGCCAGCATCTGTCTCCCACCCCTGCAGGGGACCATTAAAAGAGGCCTTCTCCCTCTGGAGATGGGCTGAGATGCAACGATCCAGTCTTCCCCATGCCTCCCATCCCAACTTTACCAACCTGGCCTCTCTTCCCCACCCTTCCTGACCCCTGCTGCATCAACAACATTAACTCTACCACCGACTGGTATAACCCCTGCGGCACTGTCTGCAGTACCACCTCAGTGCAGATAGTACCAGCCACTCCAGCCACATCTGTGCAGGTACTGGCCTTGCTTCAGCATCAACAAGTTGTACAACCGGCTCCCTTAGGTACAGCCTTCTTTCATTCTTTATTGGGGAGAATGGCACTGATCCAGCTTGCACAACAAGTGCCCGTACAATTAGCACAACCTTCAAGAGACTTAACCTCTGGAAAGTCCAACTCTTCTTCTACATCAACGACTCTGCAGGAGGACAAGTCGCTATCTCCACCACCACCAGATGTAGTCTCCAATCCTTCTCCTATGTTGGCAACAGAAGATGTCACAGTTCTTCAGAGTATGCAGAGATGCCTATTAACTGCACTGCACAAATTCCTAACCAAGTCATGAAAAAGACCCAATCTGACCCTGTTTTGGGGATACTAAACAGTGGATATGCTGAACATGTAATGCTGCCCTTATTTGACCAACTTATGGAGCTTTCCACTACGGTGTGGGCTTATCCTCCTCCTTCAATCCCCACCAACAAATTGGCTGACGCCGCTTTATGCCATTCCACCAGAGGGAGCAAGCATATTCTTCCACCACTCCCCACCTAACTCTCTCTGGAGATTGCAGCTGCATTCCATAAGTCCAAGGCAGGTGGAATTCAAACCTCCCCATCAGATAGAGAGAGCAGGAGATTGGATGTGCTCAGCCCGAAGATTTTCTCATCAGAGACACTTGCCTTCAGAGCAGCCAATTATTTAGCAGCCACGTGCGGTTACCAACACTGGTTGTGGTCTCAGACGTCAACCACCACAGACCTAACGCATATGGCTGCTCTCCAAAAGGAGGGAATGGAATTGGCTCAATTTCAGCTGACCACCTCTATGCATGTACTGGACTGCTCTATTAGAAGTATAGCTTCGGCTGTTGCTCTTAGAAGTCACGCTTGCCTGCATTCCACAGCCCTTACACTAGAAAATAAAACATGGATAGAAGACCTACCGTTTGACACTAAGGACCTTTTTGCAGAGTCAACAGATTACACATTGAAGAAAAAGGAGACCAGTCAGATGGCAAGGTCTGCAGTGCATCATCAGAGCCATAAAAACATGCTACTACTCTGTCCCAGCATCATTATAGGGTCACAGTTGTGGCCCTATAGTTAAGACAGTAGCAAAATCTCATTGAACAGCACCTTTGCTGTTCGGTGGGACTCAGTAGAGCAAAAACTTCCAGTTAGCAACCATTCTAGCTTTCCTCCAGCAACACGTGTTCTGTGATTACAATGAAGGGAAGTCCCAGGGTGGGGTGGGGGCTGAAGGTGTGGGGGTGTCCCCATTCCTCACCTGCCTCTGCCTGCTAGTAGTGCTGCAGCAGCAGCAGTGGGAGGATGGGACTGGGAGATAAAGCTGTTTATTTACAAACGACTCCTCCCCATGTGAGTGATCAGAAGGTTGTTGCCTTGTAAAGAAGGTTCTTTGAGATGGCTCCCAACATTCTCACAATTGGGTTGTGCATGCTCACCATATTCAAATAATAGACTATGTGATGGTCTCGAGCTCCTCTAGTATAAAAACCACTCTCCCTCTCAAAATGACAGTTCCTTCCAACCCCTTATATTCCCAGCCAGGAATATAAGAAAAAAATTCCATGCAGGGCTGGAAGGGTGGGTGTTGTGAGAATGTTAGGAGCCATCTCGAAGAATCTTGTTTACAAGGCAGCAGCCTTCAGTTCTTCTTCGAGTGGCTCCTCACAGGTTGTTTTTACATGGCTCTACCGGGTAGTTGGTCCATGGGCATGCTCATGCATGAGCGGGGTGTGCACACGGCCACGCACACATCCTCACTCAGCCCCCCCCCCACTCATTCACACCCAGTGAACAACCACCGTTCCCCCCGGTTGCTCTGCGCATGGGGACGAGATGGGGGGGTGAGTGGGGATGTGTGTTAGGCGCGCGTGCACCCCCACTCACTGCAGGGGGGCGTGCCGCGTCATTTACACAGGGCTCCCCCACCCATGAACATGCAGAAATCTGTATACATTCCTCATCACGTATAAGTATTGTTCAGTCACCATACCACACATATGCAGCTTAATTTCAGTTGTCATAATTTTTGTTTATTAATGAAGAAGAGAAAAATGTATAGATTGCTCTGATATTTAATAAAGTTGCCTTAACATACAATTTACTGTCATGTTAACGTTTGAGTATAATTTGTAATGCCGTCTTAACAAGCTTCTTAAACTGAAGATTTTTTGTCTAGGTAATACTCTTCTCAACAGCATGCCCCTTACTCCTTTCAGGGCATGAGAAATCAACCTCTCCAAAATCAGACACAAACATCTTACCAACAGCCAAGGAAGAGATTCATGAAACCTAAGGGCAGAGGAAGACAACAGTCTACCTTGTCCTCTGGACAGCAATCCAAGTCGCATTTTTAACAATCCCGAGATTGTGGGAGGAGTGGAGGAACTCCCCTCCTTTTACAACTCTCTAACCTCTTTCTATTACCAATGGTCCTATATTACGTCTAATAGATGGGTTATGGAAATAATTAAAATTGGATATGCAATACAGTTTAGCCAATATCCACCACCCCCAATCCGCCTTTCCCGTCCCTCTTTAGGGACACAACTCACAAGACAGAATTTCTTCATGAAATAGATACCTTGCTCAAAATAAGGGGCTGCAGAAGAGGGTCCTCCTGGTGAGTTCAATAGTGGATTTTACTCCAGATGTTTCTTGGTACCCAAGAAAGATGGGGGATTGTGACCTATCTTGGATCTCAGATACCTAAATAAATTTGTAAGAAAACTTAATTTTTGCATGGTCACTCTGCAGTACATCCTCACGGCCCTAGAAAGGGGCTACTGGCTATTATTATTATTAGCAAACATTTATATAACGCCAGCAATGTACCTGGCGCTTTACAAAGTAATTGAATAGACATGGTCCCTGCCCTAGGGCTTACAATCTGAGAGACGGGGGTGGGGAGACAAAGGCTCTCGATCTAAAAGAAGCTTATTTTCACATTGCCATATGAACCTCTCACAGACAGTGTTTGCGTTTTCTCGTAGGTACTCACTATTTTCAGTTCCCAGTGTGACTGTTCAGACTGGCCACTGCCCTGAGGGTGTTTACGAAGTGTGTAGCAGTGGTAGCCGCTCATCTGTGAAAGAGAGGGCTGAGGCTTTTTCCATATCTGGACGATTGGCTGTTGGCAGCACAGTTGAAAGAGCAGCTGATACTTGACATCAACACTACCATGTCAACACTAGAGTATTTGGGCCTCATCGTGAATGTAAACAAGTCCCGTCTTGTGCCTACAAGAAAGCTACAGTTCATAGGGGCTATTCTAAACACGTGCCAAGGTCAAACATTTCTTCCAGAGGACAAGTCTCTAGTCATCATACATGTCGTAGAGACCTTATATCAATGCAGGAATCGCTCTACCCAGTATTTCCTGAGACTTCAGGGCCTCTTTGCGTCTACAAGTGTCACTCCTTTCGCTCACTTACGTATGAGACCTCTCCAACAATGGCTGAAGGACATGTTCATTCCTGGAAAACACTCTTTGAACAGGAGATTGTCTGTTCTTGCTTCCGTGCTTCAGTCCTTCACACTATTCAGTGGTGGACAAGCCTCCACCACCTCCGAAAAGGTATTCCATTTGAGTCCCCACAGCTGGACATCACTGTCACCACGGACGCTTCCCTGACAAGGTGGGGAACTCATATGGGCAATCTCGGAGTGCATGGGCTCTGGTCATTGGAAGAAGCAGAGCTTCATAAGAGCGATCAGGTGGGCCCTCAGAACTCTACTTCCTCACATTCAAGGTGCTACTGTGATTGTTGTTACAGACAACACTGCTATGTGGTATGTAAACAAACAGGGCGGATCAAGACCCATAGAACTGTCAAGGAAGCAGAACTCCTATAGAAGTGGTGCATAAAGCGCAATATCTCTTTGCAGGCCATTCATGTGGTGGGCCAAGACAATTCCATAGGAGACCATCTCAACTGGAAACAATCAGATCACTACAAATGGAATCTACATGATGAGGTAGTAGACGACATCTTCCACCTTTGGGGCACACCATTAATAGATCTTTTTGCATCAGACGACAATGCAAAGTTACATTGGTTTTGCAGCCGGGCAGGCCATGGGCCAGGCTCTCTATCTGACACCTTCACAATACCCTGGAACACAGACTTTATGTACGCCTTCCCTCCTCTCCCTCTTCTTCACAGAGTGATCCGCAAGGCCCATCTGATACTGATAGCCCAGTGGTGGCCCAGGCAAATATGGTTCCAAACTTTGCTCAGTATGGTGGTGGGCAACAGAGCTTTGCCACAACATCTAGACCTGCTTTCCAGACAGGAGGGCAAGATTCTACATCACAATGTAGAAATCCTGTATCTTTATGACTGGCTCATTCTTCTCTAAAGGAAACCCTGTCTCCTGCAGTGGCAGCTATAGTGCTTAACGCTAGAAAACCAGCCACCAGATCTTGCTGTGATGCTAAGTGGAGGTGACTTACAAGATGGTGTGATGAATAAGGCCTAGATTTACAAGTCCTGGACGTAGATCATGTCCTAACTTATTTACTCCACCTTAAAAATTCACAACTAGCCATCGCCTCTATTAAGGCCCATTTGGCAGCTATCTTGGCTCGTTTGCGTCCCAGAGACAATTCCCTCTTCTCTCACCCAGTTACTAAGTTCTTCTGGAAGGGATTGAAGAAGACTTTCCCTCCAGTGGTTCAGCCTATCCCACAATGGAATATTAATCTAGTACTCATCATCACTAGATTGATGGGGCCTCCTTTTGAACCTCTAGCGTCGTGCAGCATGGAGAATCTTACCATCAAAACAGCTTTCCTGGTAGCTATCACTTCTGCCATGTGAGTTAGTGAATTGGCAGACTGGTATAGGACCTGTCCACTTTCTGAGCACAATTTAGTGCTACTGCCACCCAGAGGCAGCTTAGTATGGGACTTGCTCCACACTCACTGCCTGGTAGAGGGCATTTCTGAGGATAACTTCTACATAAAGTGTAATGGACAAAGGGCTAATGTTAAAGACGTTCTGCAGGATGGAGCTGTCTACAACCTAGAGCCAAGACTTAGTGGTGGAAAAGGAGGGTTTGGATCTGTACTCTGAGCCCTTAGCACACAAATTGAAAAGACAACCAATCGAGAGGCTTGCAGAGACCTTAGTGGACAGAGACTTTTGAGAACCATGAAAAAGCATGAGGATTTAATGGCTGAGTGTGTGAAACAGCAAGCTGAACAAGAAGCGGAAAAAAAACAGAAATGCTTGGAAAGGCTGAAGTCTAAGCTTGCAGAGCCAAAGCATTTTTTCCACTAATCTAGACTACCAGCAGCAGTGCTTGAAGACTGTCCTTAAAGATGCCACCCCGAGCTGCTGTTTAGCAGGAGGGTGTGGGATAAAAATATCCCTAAATAAATAAATTAAATTAAATTAATTTTGCAGGAAAGCAGCAAGAGCTGGAAGCACCCAAACAAATCTGATAAGAATGAAGCAAAATCTGGGAACAGAAAATGCTTTTGGCTGGGTGTGGAAGGACTGGAAGATTCTGAGGGTTCGGATGACAGCAGTGACAGTGAAGGTGACGAGTCCCCTAGTACATCAGGAAGTAGTGAACGGTCAATTACCAACCAAGTCCAAGAGGCTGAAAGCACAACCGACTGGCCCAGCAGCTCAGAGGATTCGGTAGGATATAGTTCAGCCTCTGATAAAGCTGAGAAACAACGGGAGCCTGTAGAAGACATAACAGAAGATCTGCCAGAGGAAGCAACTACAGGTGGGCAGGTTAAAACTCTAGCTAATGAGAAAAATGAAGCAGCCAAGACCTTGAAGGAAGAGGCACAAGAGAATATTCCAGCCACTCAGCAGGAAGCAAGCCAGTTCCAAAGTGTGGAGGCCTGTATAGCTCTCCTGGCATTAAACTCCTCTGCTGAAGTGGAAGCTCTAGGATTAGATGTGCCTAAGTCTGAACTGATGACTCTGGGACTGAAATGTGGGGGCACTTTACAGGAAAGGGCAGTAAGGCTTTTCTCAGAGGGTCTGTCCAGAGATCAGATAGATCCTGCCCTATTTGCAAAGCGCTCCAAAGTGAAGAGAAAATGAAAATATGCTGTCTGAATTGCTTATATTTGCAAACATCTAAAATGGAAACACTACCTTTTATCTACAATCTTCAGCATCATCCTAGACACCTCTACTTCTTGATCAGTGTAGATATTTGTGGGGAGGGTGTTTTGTTTCAGAACTCCACCTTGAACATGTATCTCATTTCTTGTTTTACATTGAGATGCTGATTCACAAACATTTTCATCAGTGGAGCTGTATTGACTTGAAGGGAACCCCACTGGTTGCAGTCTTAATGTGCTTGTGTTGCTAAGTAAAAGAAAGTTCCAGATGTTAAAGGAACCCAAAATGGGAATGTTTAAGAGACAGCAAGTTGTTACCATATTGTAAACATGGCAACAGAGTCGATGTAGGGTTTAAAAAAAAGGGGTGAGTCAAAGATGAAGCCTAAGCTTCAGGCTTGGGGGATGGAAAGGATGGTGAGCCCATCGATGAGGATCGACAGGGAAGAGGGAGAGGAAGGATGAGGGGGGAAGATAAGAAGTTCAGTTTTAGCCATGTTGAGTTTGAGTTGACGTTGAGACATCCAGGTAGAGATGTCAGAGAGACAGCTGGTGTGGTGAGCTTGAATAGACGGAGAAAGAGAGGGAGTAGAGAGACAGAGTTGACTGTCATCAGGGTAGAGGTGATATTGAAAGCCATGGGAGACAATGAGTTTTCTTAGGGACAGGGTATAGATAGAGGAGAGGGCCAAGGACAGAGCCTTGGCCCTCCTTACTTCCTTCAATAATTTCCTCAAGGAAACAGCTGTTTTTTGCTAACTCACATGTTACATGTCTTCCGCTCTGCCCTCCCCAACTTCTCGCTCCCCTCACCTAACTCCTGCTGATACCCTCCATCCAGTACAATCTGTTACCTAAGGTCTATGTACTCATATCCTCACCACACATGGACTTGGGACCTCGCATCCTCGTGAATGTTACACTCCTTGTTCTCCGTCTATTCAAGCTCACATCACCAGCTGTCTCTCTGACATCTCTACCTGGATGTCTCAACGTCAACTCAAACTCAACATGGCTAAAACTGAACTTCTTATCTTC
>QEPC01000541.1:1171535-1182430 GCA_003113815.1 Sphenodon punctatus
GTGGGGGGTGGTTTAACACACCCACCCACCCCAGGGATCACCCTACCTCCCCACTCAGGGATCGCCTACCTTTGGCGCTCCGGGCGGTGGAGGCGGCGGCGGCAGCACGGCAGTCCGGCGGCTTCAGCACTGACTGGTGGCTTCAGCGCTTGCTAGGCCTTCCGGGGAACTTCCAGGTTTCCCCGGAAGGCCTAGAAAGCGCTGAAGCCAGCGCTGAAGCCGCCGGACCACCATGCTGCCGCCACTGCCTCTGCTGCCGCCGCCGCCCAGAGCACCAAAGGTAGGCGATCCTTGGGTGGGGAGGTAGGGTGATCCCTGGGGTGGAGGATGTTAAACCACCCCCCACCCCAGGGATCACCCTAGTACCTGCTGGTGCGGGCTCTGGGTCGCCAGCGGCGGCCTGGAGCCCTCACTAGTAGGGACTTAAGGTAAAAAAATAAATAAATTTAAATCCAGTGTGGGTGGGGGGTGCCCCCCTTTCCACCCGCACAGCCTGGGAGGGCGAGGAGGGAGGTTTTGGTTTTTTACCCCATTGATTTCAATGGGGACAGTTCCCCATTGAAATCAATGGAATAAATCAGGTACCGGTAAAACGATTTTTTGTAAACCGATAACAGGTAAAACCAGTTTTTGCCAGATGTCCCACCCCTACGCTCAGTGCTTGGTCCTCACCTTTTCTGCCTCCTCGGTGTGCCAGCAGGGGTCAACTAGTATTGCTGCTGTGCTGATGGTGCATGGGCCTAGTGCTAGGCACCCCCTACCAGTACGTGGAGGAGGCAGGTGAGGTGAGCTTTCAGTGCTAGACAGTGCATGTGAAGGTGGTGGAACTGAGAGAGCTGCATGGACACCCTGACTCCAGGCAACCATTTCTTCAAAGAGCTGCATGTGGCTTCCAAGCCAACATTTTGCCCACCTGTGCTCTAAGCTATCTGTAATAAAAGGGATCTTTGATTAATGGGGATTGCTCCCTTTGCATTTGCAAATTAGGAGCCATGCCTCATATCGCTTTATAACATGCATCATTTTAGCGTGAATTAAGTTAAAAGGAGGTTGCACTGTGTAATCATGTCTTTGATTGGCTTGCATGGAAACTCAACCAATAATCTGCCCATGTTATTTAGTTAGGATAAATGAGATATAGACATTTATAGATATGTACTGTGTTGGGTATTCCATCTTGCTGGATAAGACAATTGCATTACCTAGATGAATTATACTGCCTGGTGGAGCTCAGTAAATAAGCTCTGTGTCCCTGTAGGCAGTTTTTTTGCTGTCTATGTAAGCTGGTCATTTATGCTTCTATGTCTCTGGAAGTACAGCTCTGAGCCCAGAAGAAGCGGAGTCTGCTTTTGAAGCCACAAGTTATTTCACAGAGGACATCACTACTACAGAAGGTAACATAAAGCCTGCCCTAAACTAATTATTGGTGTCAGGAGAGTGTGTTCCTTCAGTACATGCAGTCCATGATGCCCTCCAAACCAGGAATGTTAGGGATAATTAAGAAAGCGAAAGATAACAAAAGGGAAATAATCAAAATGCCACTATATAAATCTATGGTATGACCACACCTGAAATACTGTGTTCATTCTGGTTGCCCCATCTCAAAAAAGATATAGCTGAACTGGAAAAGCTGCAGAGAAGGGCAACAAAAATGATCCAAGGCTTAGAGTGACTTTCGTATGATGAAAAGCTTGTGATAGTTTAGGGCTCTTCAGCTTGGGAAAGAGATGACTCGGAAGGGGACATGATCATAGTTTACAAGATCGTGAAAGGTATGGCACAGGTAAATAGGGAGCTGCTATTTACCCTTTCTAAAACAATAGAACCAGGGGTTACTCCATGAAGTTAACAGGGAGCAGGTTTAAAACAAACAAAAAATTGAAATACTTTTTCATCCAACATACAATAGAATTGTGGAACTAGTTGCCAGAGGATGAGTTCCAGGCCGGTGGCATAGCAGGCCTCAAAAAGGGACTGGATTAATTTTTGAAAGCCAAGTCATTAAGGGTTACTTGTTGGATACAAGACCCTTGACTGTTGGAAGCTGGGGGAGGATGGCAGGAAATTAATTATTCCATTGTAACCTGCTGTGTACTCCTCTGAGGCAACTGAGGCTTGCAACTGTCAGAGACAGAATGCTGGGCTAGATGGACTTTTGGTCTGACCCAGTAAATGGCACAAATTTATGTTCTTAATGCCCAGCAGAAATTTCCTAGTATCTATTATTGCATAGGGGATATAGGTCACTTGAGGAGGAAGCTGTGTTAGACAGGCTGCTCAAGAGGCAGAGTAATGCTTCAGTCTTCCTGTTCCTGCATTCAGGTTTCTCACACGAGTCTCCTCTCTCGTTTTTGTTTCCCTCTTATTTCTGTTGCTTTTTATCTGTCCCCTCTTTCTCCTTGGAGTTCTCTCCTGCCCTGAAACCCCCTTTTTCTCTTCCTCTCTACTGCAGTATCTCCTTTTGTCTCAGAGCTGGATCTCGTCCTGCACTGTGATCCTCAAGGTTAGTCTCTAGGTGCCTGTGCATGCATTGAGCTCTGTTATACTGAGATAACCTGCCAATAATGAAAGCCAAATACAATCAAATTTGCTGCCTTTCACTGGCGCTTCCTTATCACTCTCTTTCCCTGGCACTTGCAATATAAAAAAAAGTGCTACACAGCAGCAAGAGCTAGTGCCTCTTTTTTTATTTGAGGAGCATTTTAGAAGCCCAAATCCATTGGTTGTATTATTACATGCCTATTTAAAATTACTAAGCCTTGGCCAGGAAAAAATGTTACTTCTAGTTACTCCAGGGAATGTTGAATTTGGCTTTTTTCCAGTGACTGAAAAGTTTACCTGGTGCCTAATAAGCTAAGGACTAAGGCTACTAGCAGTGTAAGAAAACAGCTGCGTCCTCCCCATACTCTCTCCCAAGTATTGCAGTTTAAAAGAGAGGGAAATTGTGTCCTATTCAACATGTGCTATATAATCAATCAACTTTTTCCTTCCTAGATATATAGGTTCTGGTGACTCTTTTGCTTAATTAATTGGCTTGCATAATTGTCTCATCTCTGCCTTCCCGGTTTTTCTGTTGTCTACGTTGTGCACTTTACCTCCTCCAATATACTTTGCAATCTTTTTTCTCTTATTCCAGCCTTTCAGATATCTATACCCTATTCCTTTCGCTTCCTCATGCCCCATCATCAAACTCTGCCTCCATACTCTGTTCCTTGTCTGTCTTCACACACATTCTAAGTTTTCTTCATGTTTCTATCATTGCTAACACCAGGGTGCGCCTGTGAATTTTCTAAAAGAAAAGTGATGTTTTAGACAAGAATAGTCAGCTTGGAAACATTCTGAGACATTTTATAGCCTAAGAATTGTACCTACTAGTTATATTTGTAAGATTCTTTCCAATCATAAAGGCTATTCATCTTTAAAATGTAAGCTATGATACTTTTTCTGTTTGTTACCCTGCTGTTCCCTGAAAGCTCAAGGCAGGTCACAACATAAAATATAAACAGTTTAAAAAAAAAAAAAAAAGTAAAAATAGCAAGCTATATAAAAACTCCCCAAATTAAAACTTACTCCCGCACACCCTATCCATGCTCACTAAAAGCCTGGCCAAATAAGTAGGTCTTACATTGCCGCCAGAAAATTCTTGGGTTCAGGCTTTGGCAAACCCCCAGGGAAAGGAAATTCCAAAGTTGTGGAGCAGCCATCGAAACTGCTTCTCTGTGCGCCCTTACCATGCAGACTTGGTACAATGATGTAGCTTGCAAGAGGGCACCCCCAGCTGACCTTAGGGAGGAGAATGGTCCTTTAGCTACTAATTTTGCCTAGAAAGGCTTTCTGCTTTGTGGAAGTAGTCCATTTCCCCCCACCAGTTTAAGCTCTTGTTCTTACATCTGATGATGGAATGAGAAGCGCTTACCCTGATTTTATTAAGTATCCACACACTATTAAGTATACAATAGTGTGTGGATACCTTTTAATGAACATGTGTTGTCTTGTGTTTACTGCTCACTGTGTTGTCTAATTAGGATATTTTCTATAAAACTTTCAATTTTAATGTCCACATGTGTTTAGAATCAGCTGTCCAGGAAGACAAAGGAGCAAAAAATGGAGACTTCAAAGAAAAAGGTAACTAACTGTCCCGCATTAGTTGCAGTTGCTTCCTGGTGTTTCTCAGCTTGCAACCCATACAATGTCAAGTGTTTAACCTCTCATCCTAAAACAGCATAGAGAAAACTCTTGAGGCTTCTCACATAGAAATAACTATACTAGGTCTTGGTCAGAACAATGAGCATTATAAGACTTGCTGATCTTGTAAGTTAACATTTGCCTAACTAGAAGGGCCTTGGTATGCTGGAGGCCTTAACCTGACAATCATAGAAGTTTATTTTACAGTAAACTGCCTGCCTGGTGCAGCAGTGTTCGTTTTTTGGTTCTCTGAACAAACTTTCTGAAAGCAGGATGCTCTTTTCTAGAGGTCTCCTCCTGCAAATACTATTAGTGAAACTGTGAAAGCACAATTCTTGTTTGAATAGGTTTTATCTTCTGTAATTTCTACCTGCTAAGCCTCTGGTTATAATAGGGTGTGTTTGCCTTGCAGAGGAGAAGGGTACCAGTCCCCAGGATTACAGATACTACCTGCGAATGTGGGCCAAGGAAAAAAATTCTAAAAAAGAAACTATCAAGGATCTCGCTAAAATGAGCCAGGTAGGAAGCAAACTGAGAATCTGCTGTGTTTCCAGTGGGAAGCTTTGAAATATGGTTCTGGTTTTTTATGTTGCTTTATCACCCTTTGTCTTCCACTTTCTGCTTTTGCAGCCAATTTTGTGGTGCAGAGATTTCTCCTGTGGCTTCTTTGGGCTTGCTGTTTTATGATTCATCTGTAAATAAGCTCTAGAAGGGCATTTTCATCCTGAAGTGAGGACAGTGGAAAGAACAACGGTGGTTTGTTGGGCTTAGACTCTTTCCAAAGTGAGTTTGAAGATTATCCCTTGCGTTTGTTTTTCTTTCCTTTGGAGGTTAATGAGCAATAGCCAAAAAGTAACAAAGTCAAAAGTATAAAGGAGATTGTTACCATGGCATTTGTGGGGTGTCTGTCTCCATCCTCTAATTTTCCTGTAGCATGAATTGCTAAAGTTTTTCTACCAAAGTTTAAACTAGTTCAGATCACAAGTATGGCTAAACTTAACTAAACTCAGGCAGTGAACAAAAAGTATTAGAAAAATTCTACAAAGACAGGAACTACCTTCTTCCAAAAGCTTTTTCTTTTTTAATTATTAACTTAGTGCTCTCACAATAGTTGAACTCTGACTAGACCAAGGTGTGAAACAGGCACACAGCTGTTCCAAAGCACTTCAGCCCTTACCTTGCAGCATCCAGTATTTTGTTCATGAGCAAACATCCTAGTTACTTATAAATCTAAATTATCTTTCCACCCAAGACATGTTTTTAGAGGCAAAAAACTAATTCATTTAACCTCCTATGCCGCCAGACCCCTTTTTGTCCACATAAGAACTCTTATTGAAGCCTCCCCTTGGCTAATGGCATAAGAATCTAACATATCCTAGTACCACTCACGGTCTAGCATTTCCATACCCTCTGTAAGACACAGCAGTAGATAAAAGATTACTGCTAAACAATAGCAAGATTTCCTGCTGCTCTGCCATGTATAAAAATTTTCTATGAGAATGCTTTTCCCTGCTGGTTTGGTTTTATGATCAGGCTCAAGGTAAGACTTTCTGTTATTCCTCCATTTTGTTGGTGCTTTTTCTCAGTCCAACCATCATCTTGGCATGCTCTGGTTTATGGACTGAGAGGGCATTCTTCAGCTTTCCTGAGTCATCAATGTAATATTGCTCTGTGAAGCTGTACCTTCTTGTCTCACTTTCAAAACCAAGTATGTTCAACTCACATTCTGTAGCCTTCACTTTGAGAAAGTAGAGTGAGCATGACTCAGACCAGAAGGTCCTATCATAAAAACATTTTGTGTTACCAAAATAGCAGGTGATTTGATGGGCTCTGTTAAAAAGAGTGTTCCATTAGAAATGGTTGCTTCTCGATAGCTGGCCATTTTAAATGTGCAGATTTTGCAACCTAACCTGTTGTTTCATTTTCTGTTTTTAAAGGAGCAGTTTATAGAGCTGTGCAAGACCTTGTACAACATGTTCAGTGAGGACCCTGTGGAACAAGAGCTGTACCATGCCATCGCCACAGTTGCCAGCCTCCTCCTACGTATTGGAGAGGTTGGCAAAAAATTCTCCAATCGACCTACAAAGAAGGCTGAAAACTGCAAAGAAAACGACGTCCAGGACCCTGTGAGTGAAGAAGAGTCACCAATGTCTGAACACAGTCAGAATTCAACTCTGGAGCAGCATCCCCAAGCTGGTCCTGAAGACACAGCTTCTGGAGAGATCCATGCTGTGAAAACCCAGCAGGAAAACCAGACTCTGGGAGATGGAGATGGCGAAGGTCCTGGATCTCCACTACAACTGCTATCTGACGATGAAACCAAAGACGACATGTCCATGTCTTCATACTCCATGGTCAGCACAGGCTCCCTGCAATGTGAAGATATTGCAGATGACACAGTCCTGGTTGGTTGTGAAGCTGGCAGTTCAGCTGCACGGTATGGTAGCACCATTGACACCGACTGGTCCATCTCCTTTGAGCAGATCTTGGCTTCCATGCTTACAGAGACAGCCCTGGTGAACTACTTTGAGAAGAAAGCTGATATTGGCCAGAAGATCAAGGAACAAAAGAAAATGGAGAGGCAATTCAGCTCATCCAGTGACTATGAACTTTCCTCTGTGTCAGGCTGAACTAAAGGAAAACAGCAATGGCTCAGGAGATAAAGGGGGATAATGTAAACATCAGGCAGATGGCAGATTGTTGTTGTTGTTTTTTACTGAGACCAATCTCTACACAGCAGATACATTAGATTCAGCTGAATAAGGGATTTTTACAGTGGCTATTTAATGTGGACACCTCTTTCTGAAGGACCCTACTTGGTGGAATTACATTACATTCTCAAGAGCATGAAAGCCATTAGAACCTGATAGTCCCCTTGGCCTAGAATTACCACAGTAAATAATGCATGTCTGCCACTGGCTATCTTTCTTTAATGAAGTTTGATTTCAGACAGTCACAGTATGCCCTGCCCTCATTTCCTGTAGGTACCTGGGTAATGTTACAGCTGATGCAGGCTAGCTTGAAATCTTGTGTGCCACCCTCTGATCTAATTAACATGTCCAAGTGCTGTAGGTCTTTGGCCTATGAAATAGTCTTGTTAGGTACCCAGATGCTGTGCTGTGACTTGGCAAATATAATGCAGTCATATTCCATTCCTCCTGACATCCATGGATTTCCATGCAGCTGTTTGTCAGAGCTGCAGGTTTCTGTCAGATGTGATTCACCATCCCAGTAGCATGTTGTGATTTCTCAGCATTGTACAAGAGGATTTAATACAAATACTATTTTCCAGCCTGTCTTTTAAATTGTTGATGCCAGGAATTTGTCTTGAATTTTCTGTGAAGCCACATGTTCCTTGACATTGCTGGAAGCGCTAGGGTGAAGGTGCAACAGATCTGAGTCTGGGTTGCATGGTGAGTGTAATGATGCCCATCTTAAACTGGGAATCAAATAATTGGAGACCAATCATTGAAGCATGATGGGATGCAGATTATGCTTGCTGTTTTAATTATTAGCTTTCCCTCTACTTTCTCAGCAGAGAGATTCATCTTAAGAGATCTATGTAATTCTATTCCTTGTTGATATTTTACTTAAATTTGTGATAAAGAAATCAATACTAATGTGTGACCCAGGCTCCCAAAGCTCTTCCCTAATCAGTCAAATATTGCAGAACGAGAGATTCCTTAGCTGATCAGTATTTTATTGTGGACAAATCTTACCAGATCTCATCTTCCTTAAAGCCAAAAGCTTACAAGAGCATGAAGCATCACCTGCAGCTGTTTTTTGTGTTCACTCCAAGCTTGTGCTCACTTCCTGGAGCTTATTTTGACTTTGAGAGAGGAATTCAAAAGGCTATTTACATCCCTCTCCTGAGGAAAGTAGTAGAAGCAAGGATATGCTCAGTTATCACTCCAGGACCCAAACAAACTAGCTCACCTGGCAGTTAAACGTATTTTGTAGCTGTAGAGAGTGCGGCCACTAGAACTGCCCTCTGCAAAACGGTTGTGGACCAGAGAAAACTAGGAGCTCCACTTGGGAATGGTAACCTCCCTATGGGAGGACATCCACTCTCAGGAAACATCATTATTTCCATTCATACAGACACAACTCATCTCTGTACGTAAGCATATACTCAGTGATGTGTGCTTCACTGATGGAGAGTGTGAATGTTAGCGCATGGCTGGTGCAAACCTAGCTCTGACAGTGAGCCCTATTGGTTGCTCGTAGAAGAAGCTAGAAAAGGTTGGAGCCAACTGATGGCTGTTGCCATGTTGCACACCACTTGTTGTGACACTCAGTGTTATTTCCTTTTGTGGTGACCTCTACGTATTCACAGCCAGTACGTTTCTTAACTCTGCCTCCTCTGTCATGTATCATGGGAGAGCAGAGCCATTAGTAAAAACTGCTTTTACTAATTCTTCAGTAATTTATTGTAATTTTTTTTAGACGTACAAATAGTACATGTGATTTTACATTGTCTATGTCTATCAGTCAGGCACTCAATAAAGGAACCAGAATCCCACACATAACCCTGGCTTGGTTTTCACTTTGTTGTAGCACAGGATATGGCCCAACAGAGAAGTATAATTTAGACACTTAGTAGTGACTATGATGTAATTAAATTCAGAATCCTCATAAGAGGCAAAACGTCAGGAAAAAAACCCAATAATATACAGCTTTGAAAAGGGGAACTTATTATTATTTATATAGCGCAAGCAATGTACGTGACCCTGTACAATCTATAGTTAGACAGGTCCCTACCCCTAAGGGGCTTACAATCTAAGAGATAAAGGAGAGGCGAACATCGGGAATGACAAGAGTACATTCATGAGGTTGAGAAGCTTCACTTAGTTACAGGGAACTAGATTCTGAGTGAGGGGGGGAAAAGGACCCAGTTTCATTCATGACAAGCCAGGGAAGACCTGACAGAAAGGGTGGGTTTTCAGGAGGGATTTGAAAGTTGGAAAAGTTTGTAACTTCTCAAGAATGTAGATGCTAATTAAAAGGAAATTACAGGGGGGCAATTACAAGGATGAACTGTGTGCAGGGTAGCATGATGCCTCTTAAAAAACACCATGGCACAGGGTCAGAGTGATTGTATACCCTCAAACCTTCAGAGGCAGAGGGCGTGGCAGGGGCCGAGGAAGGGGGAGAGGAAAAGGTGGCACCCGCTGTAAGTATATTACTTATTTATTTGTTGAATTTTTATGCCGCCCTTACCACAGGGCTCAGGGAGGCTCACAATCAACACAAAAAACAGTTAAAAACATTAAAATCCATTCAAAAAACCCACCCTCGCCTCAAACCCCATCTTTCCCCACAACCCCACCCAGAAACCCAACCAAACCTCACCTATCCCTGCCTGCCAAATGCTGTTCCAAATAAAAAGGAGTTTGCACCACCTCCGGAAGATAGCCAGGCTTGGGCTCAAGCAAACTGCCTGGGGAAGAGAGTGTATAGCTCTGTGATGAGACGTTTGCTGATAATATAGACAGTTATTCCCAAGTATTTTGCCTGTGTAACTCTGTTTTGAGACTTAATCCCAGACAGCAGTTATTTTACACACCAATTAGGATTGTGACCCTGCCTGAGGATCAGAACCCTGCACGCTGAACCAAGCCCAACAGGACCTAACTAGTCCCATTTGAGTTCAGATTGGTTCAGGAATCGTCCCAACCCAGGCAACTCAGGTTCGGATGGACTCCCTGTTGCCAGGAGGTCTTCCCACATGGTGCCTGGGGCAGGAGAATGCCGTAGCCCTGTCTTTTTTTTGATGTGGCTCCCACCCCATGGAGTGCCTTGACATCACAACTCTTTGTACAGCTGCAAGGCCAAACCCATGACATTGGGTCTGGGCTCAGAAGAGCCTGGCTATGTTGGGACTGGGCGCAGCTCAGTCCTGATGTGGTTTGGCTAGACCTGGCTGAGACTGAGTTTTTGGGGTTCTAACCCATCGTTTGGAAACCTCTGTTGTAGGACGGGCAGAAGGTGGGTAGAGCATTGTATGCAAAGCACTGATTGTAATGAGCCTACAGTTAGCAGTGCTCGGCTGCTGTACAAATGAGGGTGATTTGGGGCTGATTTATTTATTTGACTGGCCAGTAGGCTGAGAGAGGATTTAAACTTGGTCTGCCAATTAGAGTTGATGTACAGGAATAATTTGAATGTGTCATATCACAAATGATTAGTGCAGCTGGGAAAACCCAGGCTAGAAAATGCTCTCTGCTCTAGATGTACAGTTGTAACAGCAGCTGAATACTACACCATTAAGTAAAAGGCAGTCACTGAAATAAGTCACACAAGAATCAGATTCTGGGATTCTGGTAGCATAGGTGTAACATAGATTCCTGCAGTTCATTCTACCTAGCTGACACCCCACTTTCCTCCAGCCCAGCTGTAATTCGGTCTTCCCACTTAGTGAACACTAGTTGCCACTCTCCCCAGAGAGACCTAGTCCATAAGGGTTCAACTCGTTACTGAAACTGGGCTCGAGTTCTGGGGTGACTCTTGCTTTAAATGCCAAGTCAGACCTAATGTGGACTCCAGATTTTAGGTAAGTGCACCAGTGCCAGTTTGGTAACAAGAGAGCTCACCTAACCGCCTTCGACCCTTCTCCCTTACTGCCCCCCATGCCTGGAACTCCCTCCCTACCCACATCTGCCTTGCCCCCTCCCTCGGCTCCTTCAAATCCCTCCTCAAGACCCACTTTT
>QEPC01000541.1:1183350-1193780 GCA_003113815.1 Sphenodon punctatus
TCACCCGGGGGACCTCCAAGAAGGCGCCCCCACTGGACCAAAGGGATCACTCTGAGGTGTGGAGGGCAAGGCGGTCCCCGAGGTATGAGGGGCCCAGACCGCGCAGGGCTTTATAGATCAATACCAACACCTTGAATCTGGCTCGGTATGCCATAGGCAGCCAGCACAGAGCACTGGTGTTATGTGCTCCCGTCGCTCAGTAGGAGACGGGCCGCTGCAGCCTCCAAACCAGAAACAAGGGAAGCCCCAAATACAGTGCATTGCAGTAGTCCAGCCTCGAGGTGATGAAGGCATGGATAAGGGTGGCCAGGTCAGTCCTGGAAATGTATGGACACAGCCTCCGCACCAGATACAGCTGGCAGAAGGCGGTCTTAGCCACCATCTCCACCTGCCAATCCAGACAGAGACCCGAGTCCAACACCACCCCAGACTCCAAACCTGCTAGGCAATAGGAGGATGGACACACACACCCCACAAGGGGGGCCAGAACCTTCCCCACCACCATCACCTCCGTCTTATCGGGATTCAGTTTCAGTCTGCTCTGCCTCATCCAATCCGCCACAGCCTCCAAACACTGGGAAAGCAATGAGACGGCAGGACCTGGGTCAGTTGAAATATAAGGCAGGCCAAAAAGAAAGTTGAAAATCCACTAGCTGAAGGAATAAAATCTAATAAGAAATTTAAGTACACCAGAAGCAGGAAGCTTGGTGGGGCCATGTGAACTAACAAGGTGTAAAAGTAGTATTCATGATCATTGCAGAGAAACTAAATGAATTTGCATAAGGATCTGGAAAAGTCCAGTGAAGAAAGGTTGAAGGAAAAATGGGTATGTTCAGCTTAAAGAAAAGATTAAGTGGAGACATGATAGCTGTCTTCAAATATCTAAAAGGCTGCCACAAAGAAGATGGCAAAAAATTGTTCTCCATTTCCACAAAGGGCCAAGTCTAGAAATAATGGACTCTAATTACAAGAAGGTAGATTTTAGTTAAATATAAGGGGAAAGTGCAGCAATGGAAAAAGTTGTCTAGAGAAGTTGTAGGCTGGAGGTTTTCAAAAAGAGGCTGGGCAGCCATCTGTCAAGGATGTAGCTGTAGAAATTTTTAAACTGTAGTGGAATTGTAGGGACAGATGATATTCACCCCCGAGTTGTGAAGTAACTACTTCTTCTTGATGTGTGGTGCCCAAAACTGAACTCCAATATTTCAATGCTGGTGATGGCTCCCTTGTGTCAAGTAAGGTGCCACCGTTACCCTCTGTCTTGGGTACAGTGCATCCTGTTAATGCAGCCCAAAATGGCATTTGTCTTTTTTGCAACAGTTGTCGGTATTCAGTTTATGATCCAATATAACTTCCAGATCCTTCTCTGCAGTGCTACTGCTTAGCCAGTTGTCCCGTTTTATACTTGTGCATCTGATTTTTTATTTTATTTTGTTTTTTTGTTCATATGACGTATGTGTAATGTTTTGCATTTGCCTTTTGTTAAATCTCATTTTGTTTCTTTCAAGTCAGGTCTCTAGTTTATCTAGATCATTTTATATACTAATCCTGTCCTCTAAAGTGATTGCAATTCCCAGTTTTGTGATGTCTTCAAGCTGCTTGTGTATATTTGCCATCCTGTACACTCCCACTCCCCCCAAAAAATCATTAATGAAAATGCTGAAGAGAACTGGACCAGGACAGACCCCAGTGGGACTCCACTTGATACCTCCTCCCAGTTTGATATTGATCCAGTAATCAGTACTGCTTGAATGTGTCTTTTCAGCCAATTGTGAACCCACCTAATGGTAGTTCCTTCCAGTCCACATTTCTCCAGCTTTCTATAAAGACATTATAAAGGACTGTCAAAAGCCTTAGTGAAGACAAGCTATGTTATGTCTGCTGTATTCACCTTGTCTACTAAACCAGTCATTCTAAAACTTGTAAAACCATGCCTCTCCTCCTATCTATGGTCATTATTAAGTCCCCTCCTCTCTCTACATGTGCATACACCTTGTTCCCCTTCCCACCTTCCTATTGTTCCCACCTTCCCCTTCCCACCTTCCTATTGTTCCTCTCTGTCCCATTTGTTCTGACTCCCCCCTTCCTTGCTACCCCGTCATTTTGGAGGTTCTCCTTATCTCAGTCAGAGTGAAGCTAGGTGTTTTCCAGCTGTACTCTTTGAACTGATCCCAAAACAGAATACTTTCCACACCCTCTATTTTGAGAACCACTGTACTAAACCATTTACCCTGCCAACAAAAGAAAAGAGTGAATTGAAGTTCTTAAAAAATCTAGGTTGGTTACTCGCACTGATATCCTCACAGTGCTCACAAATGGATTGGTACTGAAGTCAAGCTGACTGTCTTATAATTCCATGGGTCTTTCTTCCTTTTTAAAGATAGTCACTTTCTTCTTCTCGAGTTCTCTGGAACCTCACCTGTTCTGAGTTTACAAAGATTTCTAATATAGAAAAAAGGACCCAAGTCAAATATAGACAGCTTGCAAAGGACTATGAAAACATCATAAGAAATTGCAGATTTAATTAGATTCCAAACAGATCTAAACAATATAGTGGACTCTGTGAAGTAATTTTAGCCATTTGTAGATTATTTTTTCATGTGAATGATTATTCATTCCCATTTTGGGGGTAAGTTTTTTATATAATAAATTTTAAGAACATAACATAAAAACATAAGTGCCATACTGGGTCAGACCAATGGTCCATCTAGCCCAGCATCCTGTTTCCGACAGTGGCCAATCATGGTGGTTGGGAGAAGCACCCAACAGGTCACAATGGGGGATCCATTCCCTGTTGTTTTGTTTTCCCCCAGCTCCCGTCATGTTCCCTGATCCTGTCTGGCTAATGGCTGCTAATAGACCTATCTTCCAGAAACTTGTCCAAACCTCTTTTAAACTCCGCTATAGTACTGGCCCTTACCACAGCCTCTGGCAGTGGATTCCACAACCCAATTATATGCTGAGTGCAAAAATATTTTCTTTTGTTTGTTTTAAACTTGCCACCCATGAGTTTCATGGAGTGTCCCCTAGTTCTAGTACTAGCTGAGAGGGTAAATAACTGCTCCTTGTTTATTAGTTCCACACCACTCATGATTTTGTAGACCTCTATCATATCTCCTCTCAGTCGTCTCTTCTCCAAACTGAAGAGCCCCAACCTACCAAGCCTCTCCTCATACGGGAGCCCTTCCATGCCCTTGATCATTTTTGTTGCCCTTCTCTGTACCTTTTCTAGTTCCGCTATGTCTTTTTTGAGATGGGGCGACCAGAACTGCACACAATATTCGAGGTGCGGTCGCACCATTGATTTGTATAGAGGCATTATGACATCCTCAGTTTTATTCTCTATCCCCTTCTGAATAATTCCTAACATTCTGTTTGCTTTTTTGACTGCTGCTGCACACTGCGCTGTGGATTTCATTGTATTGTCCACAACCACTCCCAGATCCTTTTCCTGAGTGGTAACTCCTAGCTTAGTACCCAGCATTGTGTAAGCATAGTTTGGATTATTTTTCGCTACGTACATCACTTTGCACTTGTCCACATTAAATCTCATTAAATTTGGGACAATTATCATATATTGCAATATTGGCCCTTTTTACACGGGCAGTGGTGGGTGGAGGGATGAGTGTGCTGGCACGGTGGGTGGAGGTGGGTGTCTCTCCTTTCCCATGGACACACACTCATCTCCATCCATGGAGCCTCCATTTTTTTGATGGCTCCGTGGGTGGGTGATGGGTGGAGATGGGTGTGCATTGGGAGTGTGCATGCACCTCCATTCACTGGTCGTGGTGTTCACACAGGCAAACACTGAGTACACACCCATCCACCCACCCACCGCTGCGCCATTTCCATGGACACCCCCACCAGTAGAACACCCTCCCGCACACCCAGCAAGGGGAGGGGGAGGCATCCATGTAAAAATGGCCATTGACTGACATTTCATAGAAAGATGTTCATACACAGTTTTGGGTAGTCAATGCATTTTGATTGTCTTCATCAGGGCTATCTTTTTGTTAGGACATCTTTCTGAAAAGGAGCTCTGTTGTGGAACATTCATAGACTGTAATATATGGTAAGAGAGCCTTCTTCTAGTCTTGGATTTCCTCAATCGTAAACGTGATTATATAGTTGTCATCCTCACCCTCAGGAAATATATTTCCCCTTTCTACCTAGAGAATAAAGCAATTGAATGCTTATAAACTTAAGAAAGAATCATATGTACTATCTAAAATATACATGAGTATGAAACTTATATTTGTCTTCCACAAAAGCAGAGGATATACTTCCAAAAATAAACTAATGTTCCCCCACTCTGCCAAGGAAACATGAAGTAATTACATTTTTTAAAATATTCAAAAAGATTGAATATAATGTATTACTGAAAAAACTGAAAAGCCTTAAAACTGTATAAGAAAAACATGCGAGAGAGACTTACCAATGTCTAAAGTAGATATCAAAACAAGAAGAGATGCAACTTCCTTGTTCCTTGGCGAACAGAATCAGCTCACCCAGCTGAGCACGCTCTGCTTATATAGCAAGGAGATGTAACAAAAAAGCCAATCATTACTCCCTAATGGAGTTAATTGTAAAAGTATGGAAGAAGCTCATCATACTTAACAAGGCTAAATGGCCTATGAGCACACTTTAAAAACAATGGGGCTGATTCCATGCCCGGCGGATCGCACGCACAGCCGCATGCAACCTGCGCAGACCTCCATTCCGAGCACATTGTGCCACACAGAAAGCGCATGCATGATCCGCAGGCCATGGGATCAGCCCCAATATAAGAATCAGCCTGGATGGATACCACAGGAAAGCTCCCCTTCCTTAGCGCTATAGCACATACTGAAAAACACAACCCTACAACAAACTACTTCATATTCAAAAGAATAAACCACTATAAAAATACTGATAAATCTAGTGTTTCATTTAAACCAGGAGGTGTCGCAGTCTTCAACTGGAATATCCACCAGCATTCCCTCCTTAGTAATTGGTCATCAAGATTGCCTAATGGAGAGGAAACTGTTTTCAATCCCAGAACAAAAAATCTGAATGGGAGTGATTATACTCTGAAATATGTTGAACTAGTGGTGCTGCTGTTCTTTATGTTGCTTCTAGATTAGATTAGATTAGATTAGATTAGATTTATTAGGCGTGATAATCAGTCGTAGCCAAAACAAAAAACATTAAGCATGGAACAAAGAACCATAAAATCACAAGCGAATAAAACAGAAGAACAAAAAATAAAAATAAAATTCAATATATAGGCGACAATAAAATATACATGTAACAGAGATGAAATAACTCCACTATAAACATTCAAATAGTCAAATATTTTGAAAAAGAAACATAGCTGNCATTCAAATAGTCAAATATTTTGAAAAAGAAACATAGCTGCCTTATAAACCCATCCCATATCATGACTCAGAATCTTTGTATGGCAATTTAAACTCAAGAAAACATTTATGAATACAAAAAGCTTGAACCAGAAATTGAGCGGTGTCCTTGGAAATCTGCAGAATGGCACTATGTAGAGCTAGACGCAACAAAAAGGAGTCTGTTCTCCCCTAGAAAACCCGGAAATTTATCGAATAATAGCACCAAGAATTTCTCCCTTGGCTTATCATACAAATGGCAGTGAAGCATAATATGCTGTACAGTCTCTGTTGCCAAATTATCAAACGGGCACAGCCGATCCACAAATGGGATCTCCTTTGTACGCCCTTCAAAGACTTGTGAAGGAAAGGCATTGACCCAGGCACAGAGAATTAAATGTTTACCTCTTGATGATATGTTAAACTTTAGATAATCTGCCATTTGTCCCAAGTCCGGAGCCCATGATAGGTAAGCAACCATTTGGGGAGATTTGTTGATCTTTTCCAGCTCTGACTGCCTATCTATATCCCTGGCCCTTTGAAGAACCTCAGCGTGTACTGCATACGGGGCCTTATGAGCTAAATAGGCTGTTGACAGTCTCATTTTCTGGGCTCGAGTTAACAGAGCCCAGAACTCTGAGCTCCTCAAATGTGTCAAGGAGGATTGGTTTTCCATGTGCCTAAGTCATGGATTTTTAAACAATCCTCCTTAAATGATCCTTGAGCCCAGAATTTTAGAGAGAGCTCAGATGCCAGCTCTTTTGACCTAATGCCACTCTAAGAGCAGCAGAAGGAGTATCCCTCGGGATCCCTAAAAGGCCCTGTAAAAACTTTGCTTGTATGGTATTTAAGTTGTAAGAAGAAATCAGAGCCCAGAGTTCAGCTCCATAAAGGAGTTGAGCCCTAACTTTGCTGTTAAAAACTTGAATAGCTGAGGTAATAGTGGTTCTCCCCATCCTTGTAAAAAATCTTCAGATAATATGGGCTAAGCCCTTCGATGCCAGGGTCACCCTCTGAAGATGTTCCGTCCATCCTCCTGACTTGTGGAACAGCAGGCCAAGGAATTTAAAACTTGAAACCTGCTGTAACGGATTGCCCTCGATAGCCCACTTACGGCATTTCCTTTTATTAGTAAAGGCCATAACCTTGGATTTAGAAAAATTGATAGATAATTTATTGACCTTGCAGTACGCTGCAAAGGCATTCATTTGTCTAGTTAAGCCGATGTGCGCCTGAGAAAGAAAGACAACATCAGCAGCATAAAACAAGCAGCCCACCACTTGTGAGGCCAATCTAGGGGAAAAGAACTTATGGTCAGCCATCATTGGGATCACCTCATTGATATATAAATTAAAGAGAGCAGGGGCCAAGACACATCCCTGTCTTACTCCAACCGTGGTTCCTATCGGGGCTGTAACATGGCCCTGTTTGTCCACTTTTACCACTAAAGAGGAGTCTGTATATAAAGACTGGATTAAGCTTAGAAGTCTCTTGTCAATCAATGATCTAGTCAATTTCTTCCATAAAATGGATCTATCAACAGAGTCAAAAGCTGCCTTGAGATCGAGAAAGGCAGCATAGAGCAAGCCATTCAAAGCCTTGTATTTATTAATAAGATGGTACAAAACAAAGTAGAGTTCAACCACGGAGCGTCCTTTTCGGAAACCGACCTGTTCCTGATAAATTATTTTTGAATCAGACATTCAGGCTAACAATCTATTCAGTAGTAACTTCACATAGATTTACCCCACTATTCTCAAGAGACTAATTGGTCTATAATTAGCCGGATTTAGACATGATCCTTTTTTATAAATGGGAATTACCGCAGTCTTTCCCCAACCCACAGGAACTTTCCCAGAGTTGTTAATTGCGGTGAATAAAACAGCTAAAAGCAGGAACCACCAATCTTTATAGGACTCAATGAACTCAATTGGACCAGATCGGGCCCAGTGGTTTTATTATTAAAAGTATCAACTAAAATTAACCACCTCAGATTCGGTGACTGGAGGCCAAACAGGAATTTCATATATGTTAATTAGGCCTTTACGGGATGGAGGAATATCCAAATCAGAATTAAACTGCTGAAAATAGTCAGACCATGTCTGGGAGAGAATTGGGAAGGATCGGATGCTAACTTCGCTTTTAGCTGAAAAGTTAACCAACTGCCAAAAAGTCTTGAATCTCTTTGGGCAGCTGCTTCCAGAAGACTGCCCCACTGGGATTCAATTTATTTATTTCTCTTAACATTAATTAACTTCTTATATTCTGTTCTAAGCAATGAATAGGCAGAGGCGAGGGCAGCAAATCAGCCTTCCCTATACAATTGATACATTGAGGTCAACTTGGCTCTAGCTTGCCAGCATTCACGGTCGAACCAGATCTTACTCTTTTTCAAATTGCTGGTGATAGGAACTTCTGTAAATAGCAAGATGTGTTGGTAAATGAAGAGACTTAATCAATTATATACTTCAATTACCTCTAGATTGTCAGATGACCCAATTAAGAATTCCCTTAAACTATGGCAGGGTGATTCAATAATCACAGTGGAAAGTGAACGAGCCAGGGCATCATTCCATTTAGGGGATCTATGTTTACCTAGACTGAGTAAGTTAAAATTGTTATTTGTAGAGCCAGGCAACCTTACTGTTGGTAGTGTTAAAAAAACAGTAAGTGACAGCTGATCGCCAACTACACACGTACCAATTGCGAAGTCCTTAATATAGGTCAATACGTTGGGTGAAACAACAATATAATCTACCACACTTGAACCAAGAGGACCTAAGTGGGTAAACTCTCCATCAGGGTCGTTAAAACCGGAGCCATTTAAGATATAAAGATTCTGACTCAACTAAATTGGCAAATCTGATCCCAGATAAATTAATGCGCCCGTCCTTTGATTTCCTAGGATTCAAGGAATCTGTCAGAGCAGGGGAAGTAATATCACAGTATTGTTCCAGTGTTTCATCATCTGGACTTAATCTAGCATTGAAGTCCCCCGCCATAATTAACATCCCCTCAGGATGGTTGACTAACAACTCTTCCAGCAGCGCCTCAAGCTTGTTCCACATGGAATCATTATAGGATCCTGCACTGCATGGTGGAATATATACTGTAAGTATAATTAGTCTGTAAGATCCAATCTTTGCCACAAAACCTAAGGCAAGTGGTGAAAGAGTGATTTCTATAAAATCCAAAAGGTCAAGTTGCTCAGCTATAAGACATCCCAGACCCCCACAAGGGCGACCCCTTGAGCTATAGGAGATAGCAGGGATATTATAAGCCTTATAATTATCCAATACCAAAGAGTCTTTGGCCCAGGTCTCTTGTATTAAAATAATTTGATAGTTATTAATAAAGGCAACGAAGTCTTCATCATTTAAATGGTTGCGCCAGCCCGCAGAGTTCCATGAGCATATAGACAAACAACTAGAGTCATGATATGGAAATGATCATGTCTTTAAAATATCAGAGCAACAGCTCCTAGATTCAGGGCCATCTGTCCCACTCTCTCTCTCAGTTGACATCTTAGGTGGAAAAGTGCTAAAATCCTGCACACATCTTGAATTGGTGTTTAAGGAATCCTTAGAAGGAGATGGGATCATAATATCTATTTCAATCACCTCATCCCGTGAGGTGTCGATCACATTCAATGCAGATTGACTCTTAAATTGTATAGTGTCCACTTTCCTTGTCAACCTAACCGAGGGAGTCGCTGGAGTAGGATCCTGCCAGACTCAAAAGTCTAGAGTTAATTGGAGCAGAAATTGAATCTCTAGGGGGTCTTTCAGATAACTTTATTAAATTAGGATTGCCCTGAATTTACTGGAGGTGTCTTTAAATTACTCTGACCTAAAGATGTGGTTTCCTTACTAGTAGCTGGGAGCAAAGCATGCGGTATGGAATTCAAATAAACCTCCCTGATATTAACCCCCCAAGAGGAAAAAAGATCTGCATGTGATAGAAATCTATTCACTATCCATGGGGAGTGGAAGTGAATAACCAGACGTTGTAACCGACTAAGAGTAGGTAAAGATTGGAAAAAAACTATATGCTATAACAGCACTGGTTGTCTCAAAATATCTGAAAGATGGCGCTGGATGTTAAGTTTGGAATTCCATACAGGAAATTGCCTGTCCAGAAGTGGAACCATTCTAAAAGATAAAGCTCTGGGGTTGACTGACAAATGCTGTCTTTGGATAACACAGAAAAGTTCGTTCTTATTTGTGGGCTCTGCAGGCCCAATGGTAAAGGAATGCTTGGGGGGTAGATCAGAGGCTTGACAGGCAATCGAATTGACCTTTAAAGATCTTTGAGCCTCCTTCACCAATTTTACATCTTTATGAGCTGCTATAAAGTCAGTGTATATGTATTTTCCTTTTGGAAATTGGAGGAGCGGGCAACATTTTGGCGTCAGGTAGATGACTATATAGTAATTTTGGGAAATAAGTATCCCCATGCTACCTTACTACTGTTTGGGGATATCAACGCCAGAACTGGTGACATAGATAATACTAGGGCTCAGGTCCTGGGAATTGATCCAGAGGATGTTTTTTTCTCCCCTAATAGAGTTTCCATTATCTATGTCACCAGTTATTGAATGCTTATGGGATCCAATTTTTGAAAGTTTTGTTTAGAATCAACTGGAGAATAATAAACGGTACTTCGGGTGGTCTAGCAGATTCGTCTTATACATTATTTTCCAAGCAGGAGGCAAGCACAACAGACTATATATGTGTCCCCTATAATATGGTGGGACGATATGTAGAGTTTGAGGTCATGGAAAATGGCACCAGTGATCATCAGCCAATACGAGATAGGTATGAGGTGGACGACCCATGTCAGTTGTGGCGGGAGTCTAATCCGGTATTTGGCCCCCTGGAACTGGTTGGTAAAAGAATTCATAGAGGGGCCCAGATCTTTTGGATAAGGGTAGGGAGTTCCTCTATTCGGAGACATTATTAAAAGCAAGAGGGGATTTTTTGAGCGAGGACGTGGTACAAGGGAATATCCCAGGGACTTATGTGATCTTAGTCGAGGAGGCAGGGCGAGGGGACCGGA